>PVLC010044068.1:0-12303 GCA_004027655.1 Graphiurus murinus
TTTTTTTTTTTTTTTTTTTTTCAGTACTGGGGATTGAGCCCAGGGGCATTCTACCTCTGAGATACACCCCCAATTTTTTATTCTTTATTTTGAAACAAGGTCTCACTAAGTTGCTGAGAGCTTCCCTAAGTAGCTGAGACTAGCCACAAACCTGTGATCCTCCTGTCTCAGTCTCCCAAGTACTGGGATTACTAGCGTGCGCCACCATGCCTGGCTTCCTTAATTATTTTTTTTTTTTTTTTTTTTTTTTTTGTGTGTGTGTGTGTGTGTGTGTGTGTGTGTGTGTGTGTTACTAGAAATTGAACTTGGGTGCATTCTAATTCTGAGCTATATCCCCAGCCCTATTTTATTTTATTTAGAAAAGGGCCTCACTACATTGCTAAGGGCCCCACTAAGTTGTTGAGCCTGGTCTTGAACCTACGATCCTCCTGTCTCAGCCTCCCAAGTACTGGAATTACAAGCATGCACCATGGTGCCAGGCCTACGAGTTCACTCTTTATCCTAGCCCTGGGCCTCCCAGAATGCTCCAGGATGCTTCCCCAGTCGGCCTCTCTCAGGGAACCCCTTCCCTGCTTCCCCCAGCCTCCCTGCAGGTCTCTGACTCGCCGCTCTCACTGACCCCCATGCACACCTGCCCCATGCACACATCTATGCAATTCCAGCCGGCCCCACTCCTGCTCTCTGGGCGCCCCTGTGTGTGTTCCTAAGGGGCCAGGCTGGGGATACCTCCGGGGCCCGGGGCCTCCCTCGTCAGTGCCAGAACTCCATCCACCTGGACCTGGATTTGAGGAGACGGTGGGTGAACGGACGTGTGAACAGATGAACAAAAGCAACATGCCACCTTAGGCAGAACCTCCGCCCAACCACGCACAGGGACTGCAGCTCTCAGCCAGCTCAGGCCCTCGCCCAATGCCTCTACTCCTCGCTCTTCATCTCTTTATGCTGCTGCCAGTGGTACCTGCCCGGTCACGGGAATGATTTTAGGATTTTCTTGGTACAAATATTACTAGCACAGGGGCTATTTTGTTAAAAGGTGCCCTGGGTATGGTGGCACATGCCTGTAATCCCAATACTTGGGAGGCTGAGACAGTAGAATCACAAGTTTAAAGCTAGCCTTGGTGACTTAGGGAGATCCTGTTTCAAAATAAAAAATAATAATAATCAGCTGGGCGTGGTGGCGCACACTAGTAATCCCAGTATTTGGGAGACTGAGACAGGAGGATCTCAGGTTCACTCTCAACTTAGTGAGACCCTGTGTCGAAATAAAGAATAAAAAGTAGGGTTGGGGGTGTAGCTCAGAGGTAGAATATCCCTGGGTTCAATCCCCAGTACTGTAAAAGTAATAATAATAATAATAATAATAATAATAATAATAATAATAATAAATAAAATAAAATAAAAAGGGCTGGGGGTGTAGCTCAATAGTAGCACATCCCTGAGTTCCATCCTTTGTAAAACACACACACACACACACACACACACACACACACACACACTGCTTATTCAGAATAAACCCACCAGCAGTGAATGAACTAAAGAACCCCCCAAGGTTTTAGCCACAGATGTCCATTCGCTTTCCCCATAATGCACACAGGGGGCTCACACTACAACTGGCTGAGAAGCCCTTTCTTTCCCCAGCGCGCACAAAAGGAGCCATCTGTCCGGTTCCAGGTGGACCCGTCTCCCGCCCCGTCTTCCTGGAGCAGAATCAATGAGGCTTCCCCAGCCTCTCCTCCTCCTGGGGTTTCCATGGGAATCC
Source organism: Graphiurus murinus (assembly GCA_004027655.1). Taxonomy (NCBI): domain Eukaryota; kingdom Metazoa; phylum Chordata; class Mammalia; order Rodentia; family Gliridae; genus Graphiurus; species Graphiurus murinus. The sequence goes on from PVLC010044068.1 coordinate 1,760, forward strand.
TCCCACGCGTGACTGAGCCTGCCCGGGGTGGCAGCTCAGCTGTCAGCCAGCCGGGAGCAGGAGAAGGGATGAAGGAGGTTTGCAGGGCGGCTCCCGGCCCGCCTGCTCTGCAAGGTCATTTGAAAGAGACAAAGCATAAGCCCGGGAGGCCGCCGCCGTGCAGCTGCCCCGGCACCCAGAGGGCTGCCCCAGGCACATGTGGGCTGTTGGGCAGGACAGATGGCCTCCGTGAGGCCCAGGCCGGCTTGGGCTGGGCCAAAGTATGACACTAGAGACCCCGAGGGAGGGTGCCACTTAATGGGACCCTCTGAGGAAAACTTCTATTAGGATAACACAATAATCTTCCTGTCCCACCTCATTTATCTCCCAAGATGAGCCTTGCCCACTTGGCAGAACTTGTCTAAAAACAGGATGCGTGAGAAAAAAACCGGAATCATTCAAGCCAGAAGCTAATCTGGGGGATCATGATGGGGACCCGCTAAGAGTTCTGAAGGTCCCTCCTTAAGCCTGAGCCTAAGTCTCTAGGGACTGAGACGCCCAGTATGGATGGACAAAGATGACAGAGGGAGAAAGGGAGAGCCAGGGCTCGTGGGAGGGAGCCAGCCAGCCCCAGGACGCTGTGTAACCTGCACACCTCCCAGAGTGTGGCTAACCGGGGGGTGCCTCTGGGCGCCGGCTCACTGGACTAAGCCTGCCGGTTTCTGGAGAAGGCAGAGCTCTCGTTCACCATAAGTGACATTTCACAGCATTTCAGTCCGGGTGGGGGTGACTCCGGCACCCCTCCGGCCTCTCCCTCTGCACACAGCAGCACACAGAGGCACAGAGCTCACCGCAGTAGCTTTCTACCTGCCCATAAGCAGGGCACCCCCAGGTCGCAGCGTCCAACATCAACCCTTCCTCTCCAGGCATCTTCTTATACCTGTCACCTCCAGCCCTCTGCAGAATTCCCAGGGGGCCCAGCCCTGCCTTCCCTCCTCAGCGCCAGATGCGCCTCCTAGAAGCCTCAGGCCAGCCCGCACCGGTGCTCATTCAGGGGACCTTGCAAAGCCAGCCGGCCTCCCTCTGTGGGTGCACCTCACAGGCCCTGGGCTGAGCTCACCCTCTTCCTTCTGTACCCCAGATTCCTCTCCGCACGCCCCCGTTTCTGCTGTGGATCCCCTGTGTCTCCGTCGCTGTTGCTCAATGCCTTCCGCTTTCCAACTTAGCTCAGACTTCGCAGGATTACTGTGATGGTCACCTTGGGGGGCCTCTGTGATTCCAGCCCTTCCCCCCAGGCCACCCACCAGGCTGCTGAGATGGTGACTCTGACCAAGCTGCCCGTCCCCCTGCTCATTCAGCCCTCCACAAGCAGGGAGAAATCACACCCCTTAGGTGGGCACCCAATGGTCCCTGCTCATTTCTCCCACGGTCAGTCTGCCATGATGACTGTCTTCACACTAGTCACACCAGACCTTGCTCAGGCCAGCACATACCCTTCACACTCCAAGAGTCCTGGGCTCCCCCACCCTCCCTCACTTCATGTCCCCTCCTACCTCTGTGGCAGCCCTCCAGGGCACCCTCCGGCCCCCTGTGCCCTCATCCTCGCTGCAGAGTCCCATCGACGTCTCCTGTGCCATGTGCAGCGTGCTGAGTTTCTGGTCACTGCCCAGCCAGGCTCCATCTGTCTCCCAGATCAGCACATGGCCCCAAACCTGCTACCTCTGGCTGCATTAAGAGATGGTAGTGCACACCTGTAATCCCAGGACTTGGGAGGCTGAGATAGGAGGATCTTAGGTTGGAGGCTAGCCAGAGCAAATTAGCGGAACCCTCAGGAAACAGAGACTTGTTTTCAAAACCAAAAGTAAAAATGGGCTGGGGGTGTTAGCTCAGAGGTAGAATGCCTCTGGGTTCAATTCCCAGTACAGGAGGAGGAGGGGGAGGAGGGGGAGGAGGAGGAGGAGGAGGGGGAGGAAAAGGAGGAGGAGGAGGAGGAAGAGGAGAAGAAGAGGAGGAGGAGGAACTCGTGGGATTGAAGAAGGAATATCCATTCTACACCTCCTCCTATATGGTTTGCATTTTTACCAACAAATGTTTTACCAGGCGTGGTGGCACACGCTTGTAATTCCAGTACTTGGGAGGCTGAGACAGGAAGATCAGCTACTTAGTGAGGCCTTCTGCACCTTAATGAGACCCTGTTTCAAAATAAAGAATAAAAAAATGGGGGTGGGGGTGTAGCTCAGAGGTAGAATGCCCCTGGGTTCAATCCCCAGTACCGCAAAAAAAAAAAATCAAAATTAATGTAATGCACTTTTTATTTTTTAATTTTAATTTCTTTGTGCTATTGGGGATTGAAACCAGAGGCATGCTACCTCCAAGCTATGCTCCCAGCCCTATTTTATTTTTATTTTGAAAAAGAGTCTCACAAGGTTTATGAGAGTCTCACTACTTTCTGAAGCTGTCCTTGAACCTGTGATCCTCCTGTCTCAGCCTCTCACGTACTAGGATGTGCACCACCACATCTAGCCTTAATGCATCTATTTTAAATGGGGATCAAGTTCTAAAGTCAACGTGTGAAGCAAAAAATCACATGCAATCAGTCACATGACAACAAAGTTCAAGAGAACTGATTTGGGGTGCCAGTCTCTCCCCCAAAGACTGAGCCAGAGAGCTGTTTCCCGCAGCCTTGGAACAGATCTCTGTTTTGAGCGGCAGCAGAAAAAAACAGTTAGCTTATGTAGGGACCATGTTTTATTTAAAATGTGCTGCTAAATTTTTAATTTTTTATTATTGATTTTTTTGCCATGTTCATATAAATTAAATGTACATGTTATGCACATAAAAAAAGACTACTGGGGGGCTGGGGACGTAGTTCTGTGTAGTATGTGCACATTCAAAAAAAAAAAAAAAAAGGAGCTGGGCGTGGTGGTGCACACCTATAATCCCTGTACTCGGGAGGCTGAGACAGGAGGCTCACAGGCTTGCCGCCAGCCTCAGCAACTTGTGAGGCCCCCTGCAACTGTGTCAAAATGAAAGAATAAACATAGAGCTGGGAGCCTAGCTTGGAGGCAGAATGCCCCTGGGTTCAGTTCCCAGTAAAACATACACAAACACACACACACACACACACACACACACACACACACACACACACACACTGAAAAAAAAAAAAAGGAGAAGAGAGAAAGAGAGAGGAGAAAACAAAACAAAAAAAACCAACAAGTATTAGGGGAGAGACTTCTGATGACTTTAACCTGGGTCCTTCCACCTTGATTTTCCACTTGGGGTGGCTCCTTCTAGATGGGGACTGCCTGAGATCTTCTGTTCCTTGTAGTGACAGAGAAGGAACCTTCCAACAGGCCAGGCAGCTTAGAAAAAATTAAGTAACTGTGACATGGTGATTTATATTGGGTCTTTTCCACACTGGCCTGGGCCTTGGTCACTTCCTGGGATTTGAGTGAAGTCCCCCCTCCCCGTCCCCACATGAATACTGAGAAGGGTCTAGTGTAACGCATGTGAAGGAGAGACGTATTCTAGGCAGCGGTGCTGGAGCCAGACCAAGAAGGCCAGGGGGCTGGGGGATCAGGAGTCAGGCAAACGGTGAGAGAAGGGTGAAAGGGGGCAGTGACCAGGCGTGGGTGGCCCTGGGGGGGTCTAGATTGTATTCATGGCAGCTTTGAGGGGGTTCTAAGGTAGGGTGAATTTTGAGGTATTTACATTTCTAGAAGATGCTTCTGAGAAGCAGTTATTACTGTTCCTCATCTGGTGTATGAAAAACAGAATCTTATAGCTTTAGCTTGCATTTTTCTTCTGGAGTGAGGTAGGGTGATTTGTCATGAGTCTCCGTTAATTCTGGTGTGTGTGTGTGTGTGTGTGTGTGTGTGTGTGTGTGTGTGTGTGCGAATTCTCTGTAGTCTTTGTCCATTTGGTCTTTCGCTTGTTGCTTTGAAGACTCTTATACATTTACAGAGAAGAGCGCATTCTGACAGGAGTGGCAATCCTTTCCCCAATTTGTTATAGGTCTTTTGACTGTTTATGGCAATTTCTTTTCCTTGCAGATTTTACTTTTATATCACTGAATGTATCAGTTTTTAAAATAAAAGAGAAGTAGGAGCCGGGCGTGGTGGCGCACGCTTGTAATCCCAGCATTCGGGAGGCTGAGACCGGAGGATCTGGGTTCGCAGTCAGCCTCAGCTACCTAGTGAGGCACTCCGCAACTTAGTGAGACCCTGTTTCAAAATAAAGAATAAAAAATAGGACTGGGGGTGTAGCTTGGAGGTAGAATGCCCCTGAGTTCAATCCCCAGTACCGCAAAATAAATAAATAAATAAATAAATAAATAAATAAATAAATAAATAAATAAATAAATAAATAAAAAGTAGGGAGTGGTGGAGCATGCCTGTAATTGCAGTACTTGGGAGGCTGAGACAGGAGGATTGCAGGTTTGAGGTCAGCCTCAGCAATTTAGCAAGATCCTCTGCAACGTAGTGAGACTCTTTTAAAATTTTAAAAAAGCCTGCCATGGTGGCACACACCTGTAATCCCAGTACTTGAGAGGCTGAGACAGGAGGATTGCGGGTTTGAGGACAGCCTCAGCAAGTAGTGAGACTTTTGTCAACTTAGTGGGACCTTGTTTCCAAATAAGAAATAAAATCAGGCAGGGGGTGTAGCCTGGAGGTAGAAGGCCCCTGGGTTCCACCCTCAGTACCACAAAAAAATTAAATTAAAATAAAATAAAAATTATACATAAATAATGGATGGGGCTATAGCTCAGACGTAGAATGCCCCAGGGTTCAACCCCCAGCACCAAAATAAAGAAAGAAAAGGGAAACACAAATTGGAAAGCTATTTGAGTGGGAAGCCTGGTAAGTTGAATTTTCTTTGCCACTTGCCAAAGATGGCTTCAATTCTTTTGACTGCCATGTTTAAGGAAGTTTAAGGAATTTTCTTTGCCACTTGCCAAAGATGGCTTCAATTCTTTTGACTGCCATGTTTAAGGAAGTTAAAAAAGTGGAATCGGAGGGCATGTGTCTCAGAGAAATACGCCCTCGTGTAAAGCATGTTCATGTTTATGCTTTGGACACTTTGTTTTTCTACAAACTGGGTTTGTGGACAGCTTTAGAGAAATAATGAAGGTTTTGGAGAGGGCTTTAGGGATCCTCTGTCAGTCCAAGTGACAGAGGCAGGAGGATTTCAGTTGGAAGACAGAGGCACCAAAGGAGGAAATAGAGACAGAGAGGAGAGCCAGCTAGCACGATGACCACCTCCTCCCACAGCGCAAGAGTGGGTAGATTCTCCATTCTCCTTTTACCAGCCTTCCCTGAACCCTTTCCCTTCCTTCCGATTTAAACTTATCAAATCTGGGGTTGGGGTGGGGCAGGGGAGTTCAGGGGGCTCAGATTCCTAAGAGGAGAGAACTCCAATCCTTCACCTCCCAATCTCCTAGGAGGAGGGTGGTTTGCGGGGGAGGGGGGGCGGTGTTAGAGAATTCGCTCAAGGTCACGCCGCGGCTGGTGGTGCAGGCAGAATTCGAACCCAAGCTAGCGGGAGAGTTCTCCGCCTCCTGGAGTTGGCGGTACAAACGTGCCCTGTTCTCCCCTCCTGTCCGCAGCAGCCTGCGCTTGGCAGGTGCCGGGCGCAGCCAACTCCCCGGGCTTCTCCAGCCGTCAGAGGTCCAGGGCTCTGGGTCCCCTTCCTGGCTCCACGCCCGTGGCTCCCAGCGCGACCAGGGCGGACGCCTTCGCTGCGCTGGAGGCTCAGGCCTCCTCTCCTCTTCCCAGAGCCCCGCGCCCAGGACTCCCGGAGCTCCTGATCTCCTCCCTTCCTGAGCATCGCCAAGTTTGTCTCCAGGCAAGGCCAGGAACTGGCTCAGCGCGCACTCGGGCCAAGCGGCCGGCCTCACTGCCCCGGCGTCAGGAAGAAACGATTACAACAGCTACCACTTCCCCCGTGCCCACTCCGTGCCAGGAGCTTTATTTGCAGTGCTCCGAATACCCAAGACGGCAGCCCCCCACCCCCACCCCCACCCCCAAACACACACCACCACCAGAATTACTGTCCCCATCACACAGACGAGCTGCTGCAGCTCCGGAAAGTTGTGTGACACGCTTGGCTCACAAAGCTAATAACGTTCACTAGCGAATGATGGAGTGTTTCCTGTGTGCCCGGCGCAGGTCTGCGTATCTCCCCCCGGATCCAATACGCTTCTAACACCAGCGCGGTTGCCGTCCCCATCCTATGGATGGGGAAACCGAGGACTGGCGCTTTGCCCAAGGTCACCCAGCCAGAGAGTGACAGGCGGGGTGATAATGAAGGCAGTGTGTGTGTGTGTGTGTGTGTGTGTGTGTGTGTGTGTGTGTGTGTTGTCTCCACTATACCAAGAAGCTGCGGACTTCGAACCCAGGGTGCCAAAGGCGGGCCCCAACGCCCCAGGGCTGGGCGCAAACCAACCACCTTGGACTGCCACAATCCGCAGAGAGGATCCCGGGGACCGGGGCTGGACGGACCTCAGGACCGTGGACTGTGACGAGTGCCAGCCCGCGCCAAGTCCGCGCGCCCGGATCTCAGCCCCCAGCCCTCGCGCGCCCCTTACCAGGACCTGGAGAACACTCACCATAAAAGAGAGGGCGAGCGCCGGCCGGGAGGAATCCCCAGCGCTGGCAGGTCCCGGACTCCCGGGAGAGACGTCTGCTGCCGCCGCCGCCCACTCAGGGGCGCCCGAGTGACCCCGCAGATGGTGGCTTCCTCCCCAGAGCCAGCGGCGCGTCTTCTCGGCTAGTGCCGGGCAGCAGCGCCCTCTCTGCCCGGCGGATGGCCTGGAGTTGGGAGCGTTCTTGGCGAAGTTGGCGCTCCGGCGCGGCGAGAGGGTGCCGGGGGTCGGGCCCGGAGAGGAGAGGCGCCTTTCTGAGCCGATCCCAGGGGCGCGCCGAGGCCCGCGCTCCAGCTGCTCCGAAGCTTGGCGCCTGACCTGGAGGGCGGCGAGTCCCGCGCTCAGGGCGCACGGGCCGCACCTCGGCCGCCGGTCCCCGGCGCGCCCAGCGCCTCCCCTAGCTCCCTGGGTGCGCGCAGCGGTGGCTGCAGCTGTGGTCTCGGCCCCGGCTGCGGTGCGCTCATTGCCTTCCCCAGGGGCTGGGCGCCTTTGTGCACGGGGCGCGCCGGCCGCCGCGGCCAGCTCTGGATGCAGCCGCCGCCGCCGCCGCCGCCTCCCCCTCCTCCTCCTCCGCCTCCTCCGCCTCCGCCGCCCGCTCCCCGCCTTCCCGGCCGGCCCGGAGGCTGCAGCTGAAAGCCGATCCGGCTGAGCTCATCCCTGAAGGCCACTAATCCAATAGCCGCGGAAGGCGCGGCCGCCGGGAACGCCCCTTCCCCCACCATCCCGCGCCCCGGCCGTCCCAGCTCTAGCCGCTGCCGGCGCCGCCACCTTCTGGAGGCCACCAGCTGGCGGGAGAGGGAAGTGGAACCCGCGCCCGCTCCCTGGTGCCGAGGCGACGCGGTCGCCATTCACTCGCTCGCCCGCGCGCGCCCTCGCTCACGCACTCATTCATGCGCGGGCCCTCCCCCGTCCATTCAAGCGCTGCCGGAGCGCCGGGGTGGGCGCCCTGAGCCGCAGGAGGCACCCACGGCCACTAGACAGCGTCGGTGCCTGTACTCAGCGCACGTGGGAGCAGCGGCCGGGGAAAGAGAGGGTTTACTAGCGGCGCTTTCTTAGGCACACACACATGTCCACACTTTATTTTTGAGATCGGGCTCCAATTCCTCTTTTAAAGTCCTATTTCATCCTGCACCTGTTTCCCCGCCCACCCAGGGAGCAGGAAGGTGGATCTCGGCTCAGTGGCTTCCAGCTCGCGGGGTGGGCGGCTTCACCACGAGCCAGAGCAGGGAGATAAGAAGAGGGCGTGGCCAGAGCCGGGGACACCGCTGATGCTTCTGGTGTCTTGGCTTCCTGGGAGGAATTGAAAGTTCCTGGCCTGAGCGCCCTGCTGGTGATCCTAGAGCGAATGTCAGGTCCACAGACATTTACTAACCCAGCCCTCTCTGTGCCAAGCAGCGGGCAAAGAGCTTAGAATGGAGAGGACCCCATTTACCCGGGACGAAGAAGACAAGTATATAGATAACCCAACCCCGTGAAGGAAATGCTTTGATGGGGGTGGGGGGGCGCTCTGGGGCTCCTTTCCCATACCAGAAGGGCAACCTGGTGGGTGTTTCCTGGTGGAAATGGCTGCATGAATTAGCTCCCGGAGGCTGGGACCGAGCACATCCCCTGGAGAGGTGGCTACCACAGTCTGTGGTACGGCTGAGCATGCGCAAAAGGAAGGAAGACGAATTGGAGGAATGCTTAGGATCTTGAGGACCATTCCAAGGGCTGGGTCTTTCCCCAGATCAGTTGGGGAAACCACTCTCTTTCCCCTGCTCCTGTTTCCCGCGTGCATTGAGCAAAGGCGTCGACGCTGTCTAGTGACTGTGGGCATCTCTTCAACCGCACTTGAATTTTGGGCAGCACTTGAATTTTGTTCACGTGAATGAGTGTGTGAAGCTTTGTCAGGCTTGCCTTCCAGAAAAAATCTCTCAGCAGCAGAGTTGATGGACGGATGGCAGAGATCAGTGTGGAAGCTACCGCAGGGGTACTAGCGAAAGACGATGCCTCATGAACCAGGGCAGCTTGGTCCAGAGGTGTATTGATTAAGTATTTATGGTGCTTATTCTGCAGCTTTATCGTTGTCTGTTTGAATAACTGTCTTCCTCCTAAAACTGTGAACCCCTGGTGGGCAAGCAGCTGTATCCTATACATCCCTGAATGTTGTGCATCTGCACAGAAGAGCCATTGAGAGAACGTGATTGAGCCCAACTATGCCGCAGGGCTGACCTACATTCACACTTGCCCTCTTCCCTGGATCTCCTCCCTCCCCCTACCTGGAAGTTTCTGGAACACCTGCTTTCCTAGCTACTGTGGAGCATAGTCATGACAAGAAAACTCGAGGAAGTTGGGCATGGTGCCGCACACCTGTGATCTCAGTATCTGAGAGACTGAGATAGAAGGATCAAAGGTTCAAGGACAACATCGTAGCCTCAACAACAGAGCGAGACTCTCAGCAACCTAATAAGAACTTGTTTCAAGATAAAAAATAAAGTTCAGAAGTAGAATGTCCCTGGGTTCAACCCGCAGGACCAAAAAAGAAGAAATAAAACTTACCTGGGGAAGAGTCAGATGCAAAGGATGAGCTTAAACAAGACTTTCCAGCTGATGTCTTCTTCAGTACTTGAACCCCAGCCCAATCCGACGGATGGGGTGGGGACTCTTTACTTCCCCTCCATCACAGCAGCTTCCGGGATTAGGTGGGGAGGAGCCAATGGCCACAATTTGAGAAACTAACTCTCCCTCTTCCCCAGGAGCTCCAGATAGGTTCAGCACGCTGGCCTGTCTCACTATGTTCCCAGTGAGAACATGCCTCAGGCAAAAAGCCATGGCCACAACAGTGCCCCCCAAGTGTCCCTGAAAGCCCTCAGATCCTCCAGCCCCTAAACAGCAGGGGAAACAACTCACCATTTGGAGAAAAGCCAGGATAGCCTGCCTATAATAGCTCTTGAGGTTGAAGCCAGCAGCCGCCAAACTGGCCTTCATAAGTCCTGCCTCCTGGTAATCACACTCTTCCCTTATAGATTTGATTCTCACAAACAGAGTTCAATAGAAGAGACAGGATGCCAGGTTATAAAGAGACTGTGGCTCTTGTTTGGGGCATGATTGCCTGCTTGGAAGAAGTCAGTTGCCATGTTCTGGGGCAGTCCAGAACATGGGGACTGAGGCCGGCCACCAACTACGTGGACAGTTAGAAACAGATCTCTCCCCTGTTGAACCTTCCTATGATCCTGCAGCTCTGTCTGATATCTTAGCTGCAAGCACCCAACCAAAATGACCCATAGAAATTGTAATATAATGTTGTTTTAAGCTTTTTAATTTTGGGGTTATTTGTTACGCAGCACAGATAAGTACTATACAATGCTCTTAACTGTCCAACAGTGAGTCTAATGTAATCCCTTGGAAAACCAGTCATAGTCTTGTTCCAAAGAATGCATATTATTGCATGAGCAGAGTCAGGCGGCCCTGGGCTTACTCCCATTTCAGATGTTTTGAGTCTGTTGCAGCATATTACACAGTATGTGCTTAATAAATCCTTTTCTACTTCTCCACAGTAGACTAAAATCCACAGCATTTTTGGAATTCTTGAGCCAAGGTGGAGTCACTCCTGGGGCAGAAGGTCCTATAGGGGGCTGCTGCAGCCAGAGACCCCCCAACCCCTTTCTTTAAACTTATTTTTAATTGTATAAATGTATGGGGTACAGTGTCATAACTTGATATATACAAAGCTATGAACCCGACACCCTAATGAGCATGATGTACTTATAAGATCACATCAAAGTCAATCACTAAACTGACCAGGAGATAGGGGGAGGGTGGGTGGGAATTGGGGAAGGGTTAATGAGAAATATGTGCATGGATGTCTTTACCTGTACTAGTTTGTACCCAACAAAAATGTGTAATTAACCCTGTTGTACCCAAGAAATGTATAAAATTC
>PVLC010044069.1:0-11422 GCA_004027655.1 Graphiurus murinus
TCCTTCTCTGGCTTCTGGTAATTTCTTCTAAGCTATTTTCTAGTTAAGTCATGCTCTCATTGGTTACTATACCATTTAAATTCACATTATATGTACTTTTATTTCCGTAAATATTATTTTTTATGTTTTCACTTATTTTCGTGTTCTGTCATTAGTCACTGATGTTTTTTGTTTTCTCATTTGTGTCTTTCAAAACATTAAACTTTCTGGATTTTATGAGTTGTGTCTGATAACATAACATCTGAAGAGTTTGTGTTATTGGTTATTTTTCTCTATCCAATGGTGCCTTATTTCCTCTTTTATATTTGGTGATTTTCAGCTTTTGTTGGGATGTTTCATGTAGTAATTCAATAGGCCTAGAATAAAAAATGGGCTTTTGCCAGGTGTCTGAGTATTAACCCAATTCAGACAATTGTTTTAAATTAATTAATTTTTTTTTTAAATATGGGTCTAAAAAGTTAAGTATCATTTCCACATGTGGCCTTAACTATAGGATGCAAATGCTTAGGGGAGAATTTTCTATATCACTCATTCAAAACCAAGGCAAATATCCACCAATTTTGTTATCTTCCATCGAAGATGCTGATTATTTTTCTGGTTTACTTTTTCTATTGAGGGTGAACCTCTCCAGAGGTATAAACTTTATAGGTTTTCTCTGTTCACATTCTCCACTCTGTGTTTACAATAAAAGCTCTTTGATACCACAAATGTTCCTCGGTATTTCTAGTGATTCCTATGCCTACTTTGTTTCTAGTTTCTTGAGATTTCTTTTTTCTTCTTTTTCTTTAGATATATTTCAAGTGTACATTTTTTACAATTTTTATAATTTTAATATTAGCTAATTTTGCATATTAAGGTGTTTGCCATTTATTTTTACAACTTATAACACTTTTGTGTTTTAATTACATAGTCTATCTTTTTCTTATTTTCTACAACAGGTTTGCATGTTACTTTGAATTTTAGTTATTTGCACTTCTTATAATGACGTAGAGAGAGAGAGAGAGAGAGAGAGAGAGAGAGAGAGAGAGAGAAAGATGGGAGGGTATGAGAGTGTTACTACAACCTGGGAAACAATTTATGACTAAGTATTTACCATGGAGCTCAGTTGGCTGTGTCAGGTCTCAGGTCCAGGTCAATGGTGAGTTTTGTCTGGGTTTTCAGGCCTAACCTTAACCAGTGCTCAACCAGAACTGAAGGTGAGGGACTGCCCAATGGCCACCAGCATAGTTGGCTAGGTCAATTCAGCCTCATTATTGGTGGTCAGCAGGCAGGGCTAGGTGGCAAGGCTCGTTTGCAGAAGAAGTTGTAAGTTTTCAGTCTCAAGTGCTGACAATTATAGTCCTCAGGTTGCTAGGGACTCAGTGTGTTGGTGAAGGTGCTCTGGTCAGCAGATCTGGCACCTGCGTGTTGCCTATTAGGTTTTTGGCATCGCACCTTGTGCCTGATGCCTGTGGGTTGTCCCTGATACCCTGGGTGTGCAGTGCCATGCCTTTGTGTGGTGTGAGAGTTACCCTTGCCCGTTGAAGTGGGGCTGAAGTGTGGTGAGCCACATCTAAGTGTGCTTTGAGAATTAAGTCTGTCTTTGGCATACCAAATATTTGGACATACAAAATAACTTGCACAAGGTCATTTAGCAAACAGAGGTGAAATAAAAACTTGAACAAGATCCTAGATTCTTCTCTTACCTACTCTCTATATCGCCTCCAACCCAGTCTCTTGAAAATTAATTTTTATGTACTTTTGCAAACTATTTTTTATTTTTTCTCAGATTGATGAAATAATTATCATTTCATTGATTTTGAATGATTGATGTTAAAATATTTGGATATTAAAAGATTGCTCGATAGTTTAAATGTATTTTATTTATTGAACTTTAGTAAAGATAATAAGGCAAAATTAAGAATTAGAGGCAAGTTAGAGGAAACCATTTTAGACATAGGAACATGTTCTTACTGAGAAATAGTTCTTGAATTTCACAGCTTTTTTCTTCAGCATTACATGCAACTCAGAGTCTAATGTTTCTCTAAATACCTTGACCAGGATAGTCTTAAGATTCTCCTTGCCTCCACTAAATTTTGGACAGGCTTCTAAACTATAGGCCTCTAACTTCCCTTTTCATGGAGCATTTACCTAAGAAAACTTTCAATTGTAAATTCTTTCTCTGCCTGTTTGAGTTGTACACCATCTACCAGCCTCTTGCCAGTTTTATAACCCTAGAATACATTTATCTAGGACCTGGGAGCCATCCCTTTTAAATTAAAACATTAACAGTGACAGAAGGCTTCTGTCTCTTAATCTCTGTGGGAAGGTAGGAGGCAATTAGCAACTACAGATGGCTTCATCCCATTGACAAACCTCTCACCTCCATTGTCTTCTAATACTCCAGCTCATTCACCACAACATTTAAAAATCTGTTTTTTTTTGTTGTTGTTGTTATTGTTCAGCCATTGAAATCAATTTCTCTATTGCAATAGTCTTGACTCCTATTGAGATTATCTTGAATAAAGTTTCTCTTGTCATTTGTAACACATGTCTATTACATTTTTTTTATAATGTCAAGTTATTCCTCCATATTCCAGAGATGGACTGTTTTATAAAAGAAAGACATATAATCATTGACTTTCTAAACTTTCTTTTTTATTTTTACTTTTTTCTTAGTATTATTTTATAATTTTTCTTTGATATCATTTAGCCTCTGGAGATACAGAGATAAAATTCAACCTTAGTAGAACACAGAAAATCAGAATATGTCCCTCACCAGAGGAAATATCCTTCAGTTTCATCAAATTCAACAAGTGTTTATTCAACTAATAAGCATTTATTCAACTAATATTAATTGACCAGGCACTTTTCTAGTACTGGGTTTACAAGAGAACAAGTAAAAACAAATCCTCTGACCCTAGAAAGCTTGCATTCTATTCGATGTTTTTAATTGGTATTGTCAACATCATCTTGGGTACAGGAAAATTATCTGGGATGTATTGGTTTACTATTACTGATTTTATATATTGAGGTGGGATTTTCTTAGGCTTTGATTATTTTCTTATACTAAATCATCTTATACTTTTGATTATATGAAAGTGGCTTCTTTTTTGCCTGTGGATCAGAACCTAGTCAGCAATAAAATGATATTGTATTTTTTAATTGGATAAAGTATTTTTGTCACCAACAATAGTACCTATTTTCATGGTAAACATATTATATGCTCATCACTGAATATATTATAAAGTGAAAAGATGGTAACTTTTTTTTTTCAACCACACAATTTCTAGATAATATTCCATAGAACTCACTTCTGTAATTTGATACTGTACTTTAAAAACTGTAGAATTAGCCGGGTGTGGTGGCACATGCTTGTAATCCCAGCATTTGGGAGGCCAAGACTGGAGGATCCAGGTTCAAGGCCAGCCTCAGCTACTAGTGAGGCACTCTGCAACTTAGTGAGACCCTGTTTCAAAATAAAGAATAAAAAATAGGGCTGGGGGTATACGTCCGAGGTAGAACGCCCCTGGGTTCAATCCCTAGTACCACAAAAAAAGAAAACAAAACAAAAAAAACTCAACAAAGCAAACAAACAAACTGTAGAATTAGAATAGGCATCACCATCTTGATTATGAGTATTAGATAATTAGAAAGAAAAGTCTAAAATGAATTATTTTTCATGAAGAGAATATATTTCTGAGAGGAATTATATGCAAAACAGCCTTGTTCTTCTGTAAGCTTTAAATTAAATATTGTTACCAACAGGAAGTTGTAGACTATTGATTTTCTTAGCCATTAATTCACCCAAGGCATTATCTCTGTATCCACAGTATTTAGCTGTTTAAATTTACTTATCAAAGCTAAGGATAATCAACTTTTTTTATCCTTTGACTAGGCAAATCAACAGAGTAATTTTCTCTAATCAGATACTATTGTGTTGCAAAGAAACACATCTCTTAACACTGTGGCTTAAATAAACAATAAACAAACTTCAAAACTTTTAATAAAATCATTATTTTAGTTTCATTGACAATGAAACCATTGCATTGCACAACATGATATTGTCAATGTGATTTTTTTTATTTGTTTATGTGTCTGTGTGTATTAGTGTATATTCTAGTAGTAATAGTCAAAATGTTCAAATATTTCAGGTTTCTCATCATGTCTAAATATTGACTTTTACTCTATCAAATTCAACTTCTATGTCAAGGTATATATATTATATATATAAAAATATGATTTATATATAAATATATAAATTTATATATATAAATTATATATATATATATATATAATTTAAATCCCCTGTTGAAATTTCAGCATATATTCTTTTTTGAACTTTGCCTGGACATTGGACTTCTTATTCTTCTTTATCTAACCACATTATCAACTATAATCACATTATCAACTATACTCATATGCTTTTAACTTTAATCTCCAATGAGACACCCAGTAGTCTATGTATGCATTAGCATTCTCAAGTGTCAGCCTTGTAATATTATAATTGTTACTAATGGAAATAACAACAAAGATATCTTTTGTACATAAGCAATATTTATATAACTTGGAAAAAACATGCATGCATATTATCTTGCTTTACCTCTGAAATCCATTGAGATTGGTGGGGAATGTAATATTTATTTCTTGATGTGTCATCTAATTAGATACCAAATATTGCCTTGGAATTATTATTTACAAAATTAACATTATTTCTCTTTCCACTCATTTGTTTCTAGCAGAGGAACCCAAGGTAGACACTTCTGTTTTTCTCTTTCTTTCATGTTTCTCTTCATGTTTGTTTGAGATGGTGTTGAATCTATACCTTCTCTGCTTCCATATCTCTTTCCCATTTTTGGACTTCATCATTGCATAGTTAACTCACACTTTCAGATGGTTTCCTTGATTCTAGAATTTTCTTATTATGCAGTATATTTAAACCAACCATCTACCTAGTTAGACAGTTTTGGTAGCAGGTAGGCTAAATATATACACACACACACACACACACACACATATATTTCACAGTCCACTTTCCTTCACACACATTCAAACTTCTAAGCATCTAAGGAACTTAATACTGGCTCCATCTTGCACTTCTCACTTTTTGTCCTTTATTTTATCTCAATGTGGCCTCTTTTTTTCCTTCCGTCAAACTTGACTCTTTAATATTGTTTATATATACACATTTCTTTTTGACAGCTGAATTTTGCCTTATTGTGTCTGACTTACCTGATAAGTTGTACTCTTTTCTTTATTCCTGTTATTAACCATACTTCAAAAATGGAATTTAATCCCACTTTCTCAAATCCTTCTGGTCTGTTATTGTTTGATTCTTCCCCCAAATTCACATGTTGAAACTTAATTATCAATGTAATGGCATTACAAGGTAGCTCCTTTAAAATCACAAGGGTGGAGCTTACTAGAGGTCTGGAGAGAGCTAGTAATAATCCCTTTTGTCCTCTGCCTTCCACTAAGTAAGGACACAGCAACAAGGAACCATCTTGGAAGCAGAGACAAGGCCTTCACCGGATACCAAACCTGCTAGAACCTTGATCTTCTTGAACTTCTCAGCCTCCAAAAGTGTGGGAAAGCAAATTTCTATTCTTTACAAATTATCTGGTCTTAGATACTTTTCTAGAGCAGCATACGTGCTATGCTACTAAGACATAGTCTACACTTAATTAATCTTCTATACATTAGATTTTGAGCTGTGGAGGTTAGTTCTTTATTTTTCTTTATTGTTCCTATCTCATTGCATTCACATAGATATTTTATTTTAAATACTATTTTCCCCATGTAGTATAAATTATCTGAATTGTATGTTTTGAAATCTTGATATTATATTTCATAAGGCAGCTAGGAAATATTTTTTTTCCTTTCACTTTTTCCTTTTTATCTGAACTACTGTGATTGCTCAAAATGTTAACCTGCTGTGCTAGTGAAGTGAGCTTTTCCTTGTTGTAAACAAAATACCTGAGAAGAACAACCTAAGGATGGAAAATATGATTTCAGCTTAGAGGTCTCAGTACATGGTCAGGCAGCTCCATTGCTCTGGGTCTGAGATGAGGCAGGCCATCATGGTAGAAGGGCATGGAGGAGGAAGGCTGCCTAGCTTATGAAAACCAGGAAGGAGGGAGGGAGGAAGTGAGAGAGAGAATGTGAATGACATTGAAAGAGGACAAGGCAAGAAATATATATATATATATATAGACCTCAAGGCCATGCCACAAGTGACCTTCCTTCTCCAACCATGCTCTACCTGCCTATAGTTTTTACCATCTTTCAGAAAACCCCTCCAAATTCTTAAGCCATCAAAAGAATGAACTCATTGATGAGGTCAGAACCCACATAATCCAACCTCTCACCTCTAAACACTGCTGCATTGCCTAACACATTAGTTTTAGGGGGACATTCCAGAACCTAACCATAGTCCCTGCTATGTTAAAACTCATCCTAGTATCAGCTGGTGAGAGCTTTGTGATACATGTATTTTTCACTGTGGATCTATGGTGTATGGACACCTTTCCTCCTCAATTAACAATTTACCTTAAGGATTATGGGATAATAATACAAGGATAATGGCAGGGTGGATTCTAGCAAAATATATTAATCAGGATGAGTAGATTTACTTGCAATGGCCACTATATCTACAAAGATCAGTGGAAGCTTTTTCTTTCTTAAGTTCAATAATAATTTTACAATAAGTGTGAACTTTTTTTTTTTTTAGATGATTACTGAACAACTTAGGGGAAAAGACTGACATTAAACTTCATACATAAGATCATTGTCCAAGTCAAAACTAAACAAGCTCATTGCTTTAAGTCACACACACACATACACACAGACACAAAACCACAAATGATATCTCATTGCAACATTTAGTCACTGGAAGAGGGTGAATAGAAGCTGTAAGTAGAAAATTATGGGGATGATAATTTTGAATTCTCAGTTAAAAGCAGCTTCAGCATAAATTAGTACAACCTTTATAGAAAATGGTATGGAGTACTTTTCATAAAAGGAAAAATACATGTAGCATGGATCCAGCTATACCACTTCTGTGTATAACCAAAAAAATGAAATCAGCTTATCAAAGAGATGCTTGCATGCCTCTGTTTATTGTGGCACTATTCACAATAGCTAAATTATGGAATCACCCTAGCTGCTTATCAATGATTAAAAAGAGAAGGAAAATGTGGTATATATACAATGGAATATTATTCAGGCCCAAAAAAGAAAGAAATCTTGTTATTTGCAACAAAATAGAAGGAACTAGAGATCATTATGTTAAGTAAGATAAGCCACATACAGAAAAACAAGTCTCAGTCTCTCTCATTGTATAGAAGTTAAAAAAAAAAGTCAAACTGAATACAGAATTGTGATTAGTAGAGTTTGGAAAGGGAAGAAAGAGGATGGATAAGAGAGAGGCTGGATTTGATTAGTGTACACCGTGTGTGTGCATGATGGAACTATCACATTGTATCAGTATAAACAATTGATATGTTAATTTTAAAAAGTAGATTAAAGAGATGTCAATCTTCTGATAATCCAAAGCACCTATTCTTCTAAATGAATAAATTAAAATGAAAATTGTATCAATGTTAGTTATGAAAAAAATGCACTCCAAGCATCATGAAACTAATGTGACTTGTGTTGACTCAAACACGTAATTTGGAGTTTGAAAGGACACTGTGAGAAATGTGATATTGAGCTAGATGAAGAGAAGCTTCAGCAAGTTTCCAAGGCAGAATATTTTAAGAAATATAATTGCAAAGATAAAAAGGGAAAATTTTGATAGCTATGTATTTGTATTTAAAGGCAACTACTTTATTCAAATCTCTTCCTTTACCTACCATTTTTTCAGTGGTATTTGTAACATTTATCAATTTAACCATTTTAAAGTGTGTAATTAAGTGACAATAAATTCACAATACTATGCAAGGATAATTGCTATTTTCAGAAAATTTCCACCACCCCAAAGGAAACCCTGGGACCATTTATTAGTTCTTTCCTACTTTGTCCACCTATCCCCTAGTAAAACTAATTTGCCTCTCTCTATTGATTTAACTAATATTGATGCTTCATATACATGAAATCATATAATATGTGATCTTTTGTGTCTATCTTATTTAAATTAGTGTAATTTTTTAAGGCTTCATTTGTTAAAATGTTCCAGTACCTCATTCTTTCTATGGGTGAATTTTTTTTTTACTGTTTGGTTACATGACATTTTATTTATATGTTTATCAGTTGATGAACATTTCAGTTGCTTCTTCTTCTGGGCCATTGTGAATAGTGTTGCTGTAAACATTTGTGGGCAAAGAATTTTTTGAACACCTGTTTTTAATCCTTTTGGGTCTATATCTAGGAGTAAGATTGCTGAGCCATATGGTAATTCTACATTTAACTTTTTGAGAAAACATCTCTTGTTTTCCATGGTAGCTAAAGAGTTTTATATTCTCATCAGTCATATACATAACATACATCTTCACTAACACTTTTCTTTTTTTAATTTATTGGTGATTGTAATTATACATAATAGATTTATAGAGATACATTCCTACATGCACATACTCTTATTTGGTCTGTTTCCTTTTCTATACCTACCCTTCCCCTCTCTTCTCTTTCTCCTGATCCCTTTCCACTACATTACTGGCCTCTCTCCCAATTTTCATGCAGTCCTTTTTATTTTATTTTTTTTGTTTTTCTCCCTAGCTTCCACATGTGGCCCGTTATATTCTGAGTCTGGCTGATCTTGCATAGCATGAGGTTCTCCAGCTCCATTCATTTTCCTGTAAATGACATACTTTTATTTTTCCTTATGGATGAGTAAAATCCCATTTTGTGTATATACCACATGTTTTTTATCTGTTGATATATATCTAGGTTGGTTACATAACTTATTTTCCATTAATTTTTTGTTATTATTGTTATAGCCTTTCCCATTTGTGAGAAGTATATCTCATTGTGGTTTTCATTTTCATTTTCCTAATGTCTAATATTGTTGACTATTTTTGTGTGTTTGTTGGCCTTTTGCACATTTTCCTTTTCTTATTACTTTAAACTTGTATTATGATTCTAATACTTTTGACCTACAATATAAATTAATTCAACCTATATCCTTCCCAATATTATTCCTAAGATAATGCTAAAGGATATTTTTTAAAAAATGTTTTTAAACTAACTTTTTAAATAAGTTCTTTGGTAGTTGGGCATGGTGGTGCACACTTGTAATCACAGTACTTGGGAAGCAGAGGCAGGAAGATCACAGGTTTGTAGTCAGCCTCAGGATCTTAGTGAGGACCTCCATAACTTAGTGAGACACCGTTTCAAAATAAAAATAAAATAAAGTAAAATAGGGCTGGAGGTGTAGCTCAGTCATAGAATGTCCCTGAGTTCAATACCCAGTACTGCACACACACACAAACACACACAGTACTTTCATATAATTTGATAAATCACTTAATTTATCATTCATGGCTTAACTTTTATGCTCTATTCATTAGTGAAGGTTTATTCTTCAAATGACAAGAAATAAGAAGATATAAAACATATTTGCCTGAAAACTATTTGTTAACTAAAATAAGGTTCAAATGTCTTGCATTTCCCCTCCCCTATTTAAAAAAACCCTTTCACTAAGTTTAGGAATGAATAGCTAGGTGTTGTGCTGGGGTGGTTCTGAGAAGACGATTTCAGAATTTAATGTAACAGTCTTACCTTTGGATTCCCAATCCTCATTCTTCTCTCCTCCTCTATTACACTTTCACATCTCTATCATTTTGCTAACAGCAGTTCTGCCATTCAGAAAGGTGAGACAAAGTGCCCTCTATCATGAGGCTTTTTCCCCCTTATGACCTTAATTATCTTTCTAGAAGCTTTCGTCCATCATATACACTTCAACAAATTAGTCTGAGATATTTGGCCATGATTAGATAGTAATGGAAACATCACTCTGTCATACTATTTTTGCGGCCCAATTTGGTAGACTAGAGAAGTCCCAGCTTTGGGAATGGCCTTTGACATGTGTATGTGTATGAAAGGGTGCTAGAGGTACTCGTGGGACATTGTTTCAACTACACCAAATACCTTCAGGATTCTCTAGTGATGAAAAGGAGCAGCTAATTTCTGATTTTAGTGCCTTTTTCAACCTGTTATTTGTTTTCAACGTGACTTTTAGATTGTTACTTAAAAGTATACACTATTTTCAAAAGAAAAAATATGATGGATTAGACTACAGTTTCAAAGAAGAATTTAAGGAAATTATTTCCAAAAGGATTTCTATCTCATTTCTATGACCATAGAAGACAAGGTACAGCAAATTTCATTTGTGATGCCTGAAACTTTATAATTGTACAGAACAGTTCTGTAGATAATTACTGCAGTTAATTAACTGTGGATGTAATGGGCTACTTGGAGAGCAATTAGCCATTTCACTGTCATATGAGAGCAGAAGAGACAAAATAAATACAAATTAGAGTGCTGTCACTGTAATTATTTAAGGTTATTGGAGACAGTTCATGTCTATATGGGATGTTTAAGACAATCCTGCATCAGCACAGGCAAATTAATGGTGCCTGTTTTGATACTCTATCAAAATATCAATTCTGGCTTACTCAGCTAAGTTTATTTAAAACTTTCAGTCAATCCAATACTATGAGGCAAACATGAAAATGTTAAACACTCTTCTATGATATGGAAATATTTGAAAATTATAATGTTTATTTAGTTTACTTTCAGAGAACAAAAACTTAGAGAATTTTGATTTCTAGCTTGTTTTACAGGAAAAATTAAATTGTACACACAAATATTTATACTAGAAGATAATTAATTAATTTTGGAAAACAAGTTGGTAAACATAGTAGGAATTTATAACTACTCCAAGTTAAAAAAATTCTGCATTTCATTGGTTATAGAAACAATTAATTGTGAAAGATATTCATGACTAGAATTAATTGACAGGCATACACTCAAGTTAATATTTACTATTTCAATCTTGGAAAGATGTGTTCTTTTAGAATTATTTTCTTTCAACCTTTGACCCATACTTTATAAGAAAAGGCAAAGTGTAGTTCATTGAGGATATCTGATTATTTTTGTCATGTGATAAGCTTCACAAGTTCCTAAAGTAGGAATACCACTTCCCCCGACCAGTGTCAGCATGAAAGTCAGATACATAAAAGAATGCAAATTTTTCTGATCAGAGCTAGACCACAGCCATAGGAACCTTCTATTTAGAAATCTGCATCATCTCTGCCCTGGGGAGTAGATTGCAATAGTCTATCTGGACAAAACTCCAGTAGATGGTGCTTTTCACTCCATACCAGCTTGTACTGATGAGCAGGAAACCTGAGAGCCATTTCAACCAGCTCTGGTTCCAGATCACTCCAGCTGGCAGTCTGGTGAGTGATATAAAAAAGGAAGTGTTCAATATCCCCAGTCTTTG
>PVLC010044070.1:0-12317 GCA_004027655.1 Graphiurus murinus
CCCTGCGTTTCTTAACCGTGACATTAATTGCGCATCTGTGTGGGTATTATTTTTCTCCTTCTTGGTTCCTTTTAAGAGTCCTTCAGGGAAAGAACTGTGCTGACCATCCAGCTTTCTAGAAAGCACACTTTTTTATGGCCATCTCTCCTTTCCTCTCCTCTTCTCTTTCTCTGGGTTTCAGCGCCTGAGAGCAGAAGCCACTGGATTCCAGAGACCGTGCGCGCTCCTGTCTGCCCTGTTTCCCCCTCTCTTACCATCAATTATGGCAAATGTCATTAACTTAAAAGGCTAGGGACCAGAAAGAATGGATTTTGAATTAACTAGTTCAGATGATTTGATATGTTTACTGGAGCATGATAGGGTATCCAGTTAGCTGGGGAACAGTTGCTTCCAGTCAGGCTTCCTCCTAAACCGGTGTCTGCGTCACAAGGTCTTACTGTAAAGGGTGATGGAGTAGGCGTGTGTCTCACGGAGGTCTGAGACCTGGATCCTGAGGCCTGGAGCAGCGGCTGTTGTATTGCTGTGTTGTGCTCTCCTTGTGGAGAAACAGGCTTCTGCTTTGTGCAAGAAAATAGGCTCAGACATGTTCTTTGCCCTCATCAGTATCATTAGCAGGTCCCTTCGGATTCTTTAGTGCTTGTATTAAGTAATAATCACGGGTACTTGCACCGCACATATCCTGCTTCGGTCTTTTAAAAGGCCTCGTAACAGAAATAGCTAACTATCCACCCAAACCTTGTGGGCCATTTGTACAGTATGAAATTACAGCGGTGTCACCGTTTTCTCCAGCCCCCGGGGCATCCCAGGCGAGTTCTCACTGATGGGATACGAAGCGGAGGGGTGCGTGTCACTCGAAAGCCACGGAAGGTACGCAGGTGTGTCTCTGCCCCTTCTTCTTCACCTTCCAGCTGCAGGTGGAGGATTCTAAGGACCAAGTGGCGGTGGAGCTAAAGTGGAGGAAGGAACCTCTGCGCCTGGCCGCCCCAGGGAGGAGGTCGCCTCCAGTGATCTGCCCCACCCCGCTGTTATGAGAACGCAAGGGAGGCTTCTGCTGTGGGGCGTCTGTTTTTTCCCATGGCTCACGATACCCTGACTTATGCATCCTTTTCAATCCTGCTCCTAATCTGCTGGTGCAGGCAGGGAAGCTCTAAGCCCTGGTTTGAAGCTAATCGGCAAAGGATGTGTTATCAGAGAACATTCCACAGAGGGAATGCATAGACACTGAGCAGCCAGCTGGGAGTGCAGGAGGAAGGGATGCAAACCTCACCCCATGAATGTAAGTCTCTGGGTGGTAACTTTAGTGAACCGCTTGTCTGGCGTGGCCGAACGCCATGCAGCACAGGTAATTATTAGTATCATCATCTGTCAATAATGGATGCCAGCTTAATGTGGTCAGTCATTCTTTTTGAGGAGAGCACTAAACACTGCTAGCTAGCTCAGTCTCATATGCAAGGAACCAGACATTCTATAACAAGGTCTTTTGATCATAATTAAAAAGCAAGCCAGGCATGGTGGTGCACACCTGTAATCCCAGTACTTGGGAGACTGAGCTAGGAGAATTGCAGGTTCAAGGCCAGCCTTAGCAATTTTAGGGAGGCCCTCAGAAACTTAGTGAGACCCTGTTTCAAAATAAAAAATAAAATAGGGCTGAGGTGTAGCTCAGAAGTAGAATGTCTTGAGCCGGGCATGGTGGCACACGCTTGTAATCCCAGTACTTGGGAGGCTGAGACAGGAGGATCCCAGGTTTGTGGCCAGCCTCAGCAGGTTAGTGAGGCCCTCTGCAACTTAGTGAGACCCTGTTTCAAAATAAAAGAGAACAAAAAGTCGGGCGTGGTGGCGCACGCTTGTAATCCCAGCATTTGGGAGGCTGAGACTGGAAGATCCAGGTTCTCGGCCAGCCTCAGCTACTTAGTGATGCCCTCTGAAACTTAGTGAGACCCTGTTTCAAAATAAAGAATAAAAAAAAATAGGGCTGGGGGTATAGCTTGGAGGTAGAATGTCCCCGAGTTCAATCTCCAGTACCGCAATAAATAAATAAATAAATAAATAAATAAATAAATAAGAATAAAATTGAGCAGATGGTGTAGCTCAGAGGTAGAATGTCCTTGGGTTCCATCCCCAATACTACAGAGAGAGAGAGAGAGAGAGAG
Organism: Graphiurus murinus; assembly: GCA_004027655.1. Taxonomy (NCBI): domain Eukaryota; kingdom Metazoa; phylum Chordata; class Mammalia; order Rodentia; family Gliridae; genus Graphiurus; species Graphiurus murinus. The sequence goes on from PVLC010044070.1 coordinate 2,151, forward strand.
AGAGAGAGAGAGAGAGAGAGAGAGAGAAGTAGAATGTCTCTGGGCTCGATTCAGTTCCTAGTAAGACACACACACACACACACACACACGCATGCGCGCACAAATACATAAATAAATGAATGAATAAATAAATAAATAAGAAAAAGGAAGAGAAGAAAGGAAGGAAGGAAGGGAGAGAGGGAGGGAGGGAGGAAAGGAAGGAAGAAAGAAAGAAAACAATAGAAGAGATATAACCAGAAGCAAAATGCTGTGCCATGAGCCGCGTGCTTTGGAATCTGGCTGCTTCAGAGTTTCTCCTGTAGGAGCTCTCGAGTGGCGAGTTGAGTCGCTGACTGTTATTTCTATGTTTTCTGCAGTGCTGAGGCCGGGCCCAGGGCCTCACGCCTGCTGGGCCCCGAGCTCTACCACTGAGCTCCACCCCCAGCCCCTGTTTGGTCATTTTGGCATTCATTTTCTCTTCCCAAATATATCCAGAAGAGGCAGAAAACGATTTTTTTGGAGTAGAAATTGGAAGTGGCACTGTCCTCCCCTCCAATTAAAAAGAACAAAGGAAAGCATGCCTCGTGAGTCATAATAATAATTACAGTAAGACTAACTGACATTTCTGAGTGTGTACCGTGGGCTCGGAGTAGCCGGAAGGCCCACGCTTGCTTGTCAGGGCAGGAGCTAGAGCAGGCCTCTCTGTGCAGGGCTGATGGGCTGACGTCGCTTCTCCTGCCCTCCATGTGCTGCCCGCGGCCTCTCTTTCTGGCTGCTGAACCTAAGCCCCGGGTGTGTTTTGTACTTGCAGCTCCTCTTTCCCCCTTCACCCCTCTCTTCTCAGGGCCCTGCATCTCTGTTTTAGCAGGAGTGCTGTGCCTCCTGGTGTCTGCCCTGTGCTCTGGGGCTTTTTCTTTGGACTGAGATCTTCTGGGGAGGAATAGCTAATTAAGCAAATTGCGCCCCATGGTTGGTTAATCAAATTGAGGTCCCTCACAGCCCCGGGGAGTCCTTCAGTCTCCTGTCTCCTGTGCCTTCCGAGTCCTCTGGGGAGGTGGGTAACGGGGAGCTGTAGGGTTCAGGTGAAGGAAGAGCTTGTAATTTTTTGTGGCTTCTCTTCGCAAAAAGGACTGCCTGTCTTCTCTTCCTACGTCCCTCTTCTGTCTCCTCTGTCTCTCTTCCAGTTGGCCCGCTCCACAGCTACTGTGACCATATTTTTAGACTGAGATTAAATGGGTTTTGACAAGCACATGTTATGACACAGCCCAGTGGAATGTTTGAAAGTGAAGTGTCCCAGAAAAGACAATACCCGTGGTCACGGGCATCGTCCATGTACAGGCGGCCTCTTCCACCACCAAAGGAAGAGTTCTGACTCTTTGTGACTTGCTATGTGTCTACCCTGTTTTCCCCCAATCCATGATGATAGCTCTTGGGCTCTGAAAGCCCCAATCTTCCCGAGACTTGAACCAAAATGGGAACAGCAGGCAAGTCAGCACGGTGGTCTTCATAAAGCTCAAAGGCTGCCTTCTCACCACCCGGGGGGAATGAATGACTCCGTCCTTCTGATGGGAATTTGTAGGATAGTTTTGTTTCTAGGACAACACACTACTCATGCGAGTCTCCACATATTGAATGTCAATCCCAGGGAGTTGCAGGCAGGCCATTGTCTTGCCAGAAGAGAAGGCGAAAAAGCAGAACTCAGGCCTCACAAGGCATATCCTTCTTATTTTCTGTCTTCCTTGTATGGATGTAGAATTTCTAAGTGGATTCGGGGCCTGGGAGGGTCTCGAAAGCCCAGTGGCTCTGACCTAGCTGCTGACCTAGTGACCCCAGGACCCTGGGACTGGCCCAGGTGAACAGAAGTTGTGTGTTGACAACAAAGGATGCCAGGAGGAGGCTGCATGGACAGGAAAGAACTGAGGCTTGGCTGTTGCCGAGCGACCTTGGGGACAAGTGTGTGTTTGACTTCTGCGCCTCTCTACCCGACTCAGCCGGAGTTTTGTTTTAAAAGCAGAACCAGATGCTGCCTCTGAGCTCAGCTTCAGGGCTGAAAATAAATTAGGAAAAGAGGGCTCCATGCTGGGAGGCAGAAGGTCAAGGAATGCGGCATGTCCTAGAAAAGCCGGATTAAGACCAGGTCGCAGAAAGGGCTGCACAGAAGAGGTACAGAGCCGAGCATGACTAACCCTCTGCCTGGCCTTCCCCCAGCAGCTGTTGTGCTGCCAGGTAAATATGATCTTGACCTAGAAATAACTGTCCACTTCTAAGGGGCGAGGAAGCAAAGTAGGGCCAGGCTGGTGGCAGTGGGCTATGCTCCGGGTTTCAAAGTGGCTACAACATTCTTGTTCCTGTTTGCACACCCTGTAGAGTCCCCTCCCTGGGAGTGTGGCGGGGAACGTGAGGCTATGCTAGGACAGAACTCCCAAGATCATGTTGTAGTCTATGGCCATGAGGATTTTGCAGATGTATTTAAGGTGCCTAATCAGTTGACTGTAAGCCGATCAAAAGGAGGATTATCCTAGGGGTATGATCTAATCAGATGAACCTTTTCATTAAAGGTGAACTGTCAGACACACTCTTCTGTTGGTCTAGAAGTAAGTCAAGGGCCCATATATACAAAATAATAATATAAAAGAAGCAAACAGTAATATTGTGAATGGACTATGGATAGAGCCACATAGCTAGGACCTAGACGTAGATTCCAGGATCTGAGATGCCCCCAGCAGATAGCCAAAAGAAAACAGCGATTTCAGTCAGTGAGCCGCAAAGAACTAAATTACTAAATTGTTGGAACTAAACTAATTCCAACAACCAGAAAAGGCTTGGCTGAAAACCCTAAGCTCCAGATGAGAACTTAATCCAGTGGAAACATTGACTACAGCCCTGTGAAACTCTCTATGGAGGACCCAGCTGGATCATGTGCAGACTTCGACCTATGGAAACTATGAGTTAATAAATGAGTGTTATTTTAAGCCACTCATTTTATAAAAATATGCTACACAGCAGTAAAAACACAAATACATCCACCAAGGATTGCAGGTTGGTGGACCTCCATGGCCTCCTTCTTTCCTTCTTAACTCCCTCCTTCCTTCTGTTCCGGTTTCCTCCTTTCTCTTTTTGTCATGTAGTCTTGCTTAAATTCTTCTATCTGTTGGTATTCATCCATATATTCATATTTTCAGTTATCTATTCACCACCGTGAGTCACCTTGCTAAGGTGTGGGCCGAGGTAGGAATGGGCTTGTAGGGGAGGTCGGCCTATTGACACAGATGATGGGAAATTACAGCTCACTGCGGCAGGTTTATGCAAAGCAGCGGTGCAGGGTGCTGCCGTGGAGGGGGGACCATCCAGCACAGTTTGGAGCAGTCGGGGAGCACTTCTCTGTGGAAGCCATTTCTCCATCGATTCCTGGAGCACAGAGCAGCAAACCCCAAATGTCACAGCACAGAAGAATCACTCAGGGAGACGTAAAAAGCCCCAAAGCTCCTCTTTCACCTCAGACCAGTTCATCAGAATAGACTCTGGGGCGGAAGTCTCACTTAAGTGGCATGGGTGTGACCTTGGCATTGGGATTTCAAAAGGCTCCCTAGGTGCAGCAAAGTTGGGGAACTTCTAGTGCGGGAAGTGTGGGGTGTTACGGTTCAGATATGGAATGCCCCCCAAAGACTTATTGCATAGAATGCTTGCTTCCCCAAACAGCAGTGCTCCGAGGGAAAGCTGTGGGGGTGTGATTGGATCAGGAAGGCTCTGGTCTCGTTGGTGAATTCACCACCGGATGGCTGTAATAGTTAGATAGAGAATGGCCCTGGAAAAGCTTATAAATCGGTGTTTGGAGGTGATGTGGTTGGGTCATGAGGCTAGTGATCCCAGCGGTGGGTAAATCCATTCTAGTCAATTTATCTGGGTGGTGGCCTGGGCCTGTAGAGTGGCTGGAGAAGGTGGTTCCTGGGGATGTGGCCGCAGAGGTTATCTATGGTTCCTCCTCCCCCTCCTCCCCCTCTTGCTTCTGGCCTCCATAACGTAAGGAGCACAACCCATGTGCCCCCCCTCTCCCGGCTTCCTGCCACCAGGCCTGAGATCCATGGTCCTTGGCCTCAATGGACTGAACCTGAAAACTGTGAGCAAATAAATCTTCCCTCCTCTAAGTTACCTGGTAGTCTTTTTTATTATAGTTGTGAAAATACTGATGAATACAGTGGCATTATTGGCAGGTGGTGGAAACTGCAAGACAGGGCCTAGGTGGAGGAAATAAGTCTCTGGGAGCATGTCCTGGAAGGGCGTATCTTTCCCCAGCCTCCTCTTTCTCCTTTTGTCCTCCTCCTCCTTTCCCTCTTCCTCCTCCTCCTTTTTCCTCTTCCTCCTCCTCCTTCTTCTCCTCTCTCTCTCTCTCTCTCTCTCCCTTCCGCTTTCCCTGCTACCTTGAGCTGAGCATCTTTCCTCTGCCACACCCTTCTGCTGTGATATTTGGCCTCACCTTAGGCCCAAAGCAATGGAGCCTGCCGATCATGGACTGAAAACTCTGAAACTGTGAGCCAAAATAAATCTCTCCTCCTCTAAGTTGTTCTCACCAGGCATTTGGGCCCAGGGATGAAAAGCTAACGCACAGAGACACTGTTCAGACCCCTCTTTGGTGCAGACACATGGACACCTGTACTGGGAACATTGGCTACTGAAAGCCTAGTGTGCCCTTCATTAAGAATTTCCCTGGCAGGAGGGAATTCCTCACATAGGCACCCTTTGTGGGTCCTTGCGGGAATACAAAGGCCTGGCCCCTGGCTTCAATCTGAGAGCGTTCCGAGGCATCACCATAGCAGCAGAGCTCCTTGTAGGGTCAACTGAGGCCTCAGTTGCAACCTTTTCTTCCTTGCCTCCTTACAAGTCCCTCTCCCAAGAATTCTCCCAATAAACCTCACCTACAGCTCCCTGTCTCAGAACCTGTTTCCAGAAAAGACAATCTAAAGCAACGAATAAAGGTGAGCAAAGAAAAAGACAAAGTGAGAAGGTTAGCAAAGAGTACAACACACAGAGAAGCCCACACACGGGCAAGACTGCTAATTTTAGGGGACAGCAAGTCAATGGTCAGGGTATAGAGTTGGAGGGTGGGAAAGAACAAAAGGTGTGCAGGATATGATCATGTACCCCACTGACAAAGGTTACCAAGGCTGTAGGGGAGACCGACTGGATGAACCAGAGCTAGGCTTTAGCTTTTATTCTGAGCAGTTCTCAAGCAGGGCTTACGTGTCAGACACAAAGTTTGGAGACGTAGCCAGCATATGCTCATTCCGCCTTTGCTCCTCAGCTGCTGCCTGCAAGAGCAAGAGAAAGCAAGATGGCCTGCCACCGATGTGCCCAGGTGCACAGACACGGGGTCCTGGTGTCCAGGCTCTGTGCATTGCTGAGGATGACTGGGCACAGGTGCTGGGTCTGTTGCCGGAGGAAGGGAAGGCTCTCTAAGATGAGCAGGCCCAGCTGAGGGGCATCTGGAAGGCTGTATTCCAACAGTAACAGGCTCTAAGGATGGATTCCAAGTATTGTGGTTTGCATACGAAATGTCCCCTAAAAGCTCATGTGTTGAAAGCATGGTGCCCGATGCAGCAAGGTTTAGAGGTGGGCTTGGCTGGAGGAGGTAGGTCCCTTCATTCTCTCTCTTTCTCTCCCTCTCTTCTTCCAGCGTCATGAGCTGAGCAGCTTCCCTCTACCATGCCTTGCTTGCTGTGATGTCTCTGCCTTGAAGCCAGCTAATCATGGACTGAGATTCTGAAACCACGAGCCAATTAAATCTCCCCTCCTCTCTGCTGCTCTTGTCAGGTCCATGCAAAACTGACTGACACACCAACCACAGACAGGGCGCACACCTCAGCATTTGGAGTACAAGGAACCAGCGAGCCCGTGTTCTTTCTCAGTAATGGATTGTAATAGCACTATTCATATGGAATAAATCAATATATTTTAAGAGTATTATATTATCATATTTTATCTATAAATTAGGTAATACATAGGAGAGTCCTTGGTAAATGGAAAAAGAGCCGTACAGACGGAAGGTATTATGTCTTCTTCTATGTTCTTTATGTAAATGAGCCGACAGGGACGTCTGTGCTCTGGCGATTGTAAATCCCTGAACAAATGAGAAGCTGCATGATTAGGTATTTCACAAGGTACCTTGGGCAGGGGCAGGCGGGTCCTGGCTTCCATTCTGCAAGGGCAGCTCTCTCCGGCAGGACGAGCACTGCGTGCAGAGTAAGTGGGCTGATGCCTCGCGATACTCCATTCATGGAGCGGTGGAATAACAGTATTCAAGCTGAGCAATTTGCAGAGCGTAAATTAAGGGGAATAAAACTCCTGTAACAGATCCTGGGAGGAGGGAGGAAACGAGGAGGAAAAAGGAGGAGAAAGGCAGAAAACGTTCAGCAATGCCTTCCTTTGCAGTAATTTGCTGCATAGTGGAAAAGCCTACTGGGAATGAGATGCAGGCAGAGGTGTGTCCCTGGGGGATCCCTTTCTGGATGGGATGTCAAGGCAGCATGTTCACAAAGGGCTTCCGGTCTCCAAAGACCATCTCTAAAGTACAGCCTCCAGCCGGGCGTGGTGGCGCACGCTTGTAATCCCAGCATTCGGGAGGCTGAGACCGGAGGATCCGGGTTCGCGGCCAGCCTCAGCTACCTAGTGAGGCACTCCGCAACTTAGTGAGACTCGGTTTCAAAATAAAGAATAAAGTACAGCCTCCATGGCTGGGGCCACCTGCAGGTCAGCTGTCCCAATGAGCACTTCTGTCTTACTTTATCATTGCATGGACCAGAGCTGCCCAGCAGACACGGACAATGCCCACACCTGAACTAGCACCTCTGTGCTGTGGGGAAGTGCCTGGGTTGGAATCTTGGCTCTGCCGTTAATGTCTATGTGAGTTTAGGCAAGTTATTCAACCTCTCTGGATGCACTTTTCCCCATTGTAAAATTATAATCTCTGCCAGACAGCATCCCTGGGAAGTGCCTATAAGAAACAATAGATGGAATGCATTCTGTAAGTAATGGGCGCAGTGATTTATCTACTGGTGAGAACGGACAGAGATGGAGATGGAAGGGCGGTCCTTACTGGTGCCATTCTGTCGTAAAAGGAGGGTCCCATACAGGAACACAGAGTTACAGAGCTCTCCTTCTGGCTATTTTATTTTTTTTTTTTTGTGGTACTGGGGATTGAACTCAGGGGCATTCTACCTCCAAGCTATATCCCCAGCCCTATTTTTTATTCTTTATTTTGAAACCGAGTCTCACTAAGTTGCAGAGTGCCTTACTAGATAGCTGAGGCTGGCCACGAACCCAGATCCTCTGGTCTCAGCCTCCCGAATGCTGGGATTACAAGCGTGCGCCACCACGCCCGGCTCACCTTCTGGCTATTTTAATAAGCCACAAAATACGTTTAAAGGAGTGCCAAGTCTAGAGCAACCCCTGTGATACTGGCCCAGAGACTACGTGCTCTCCCTACTTTCCTTCCAAGCTGCTCCTGGTAATGGTGAATACAGTTGTGCACCATGTTCTACGCAACTTTCTAAACACTTCTATTTTCTCAGTTAATGTTTTTTATGGACTGAATTGCTCCTTTCAAAGTCATACTTTTTTTTTTTTTTTTGCGGTACTGGGGATTGAACTCAGGGGCATTCTACCTCCGAGCTACGCCCCCAGCCCTATTTTTTATTCTTTATTTTGAAACCGAGTCTCCCTAAGTTGCAGAGGGCCTCACTAGGTAGCTGAGGCTGGCCGCGAACCTGGATCCTCCGGTCTCAGCCTCCCAAATGCTGGGATTACAAGCGTGCGCCACCACGCCCGGCTCTCAAAGTCATACTTTGACATCTGAATCCCCACAACCTCAGAACATGACTTTTTTGAGATAAGACCCTTAAAGAAATAATTACATCAAAAGGCCATTAGGGTGGTCCTAACCCAGTCTCTCTGACATCCTTATGAGCAGAGGAAATCTGGACACGTGGAGATGGGCTGCAGGTGCACAGAGGAGACACTAGGAAGTGTGAACAAGAAGTGACTGTGAAGCAGAAAAGGGGACAGACCTCAGCGACCCAGCCCTCCCCACGCCTCGATCGTGGCTTTCTCGCTTCCCGAACGAAGGGGAATAAATACCTGTTTCTAAGCCACCCAGTGTGTGGGGATGGACTCTGACTGTCCAAGCAAATGAGTACAATTCTCACAACAAGGAAGGAGGTAGGAAGTACTATTATCCCCATTTTCACTCATTCACCCCCTTGTCCCATGTTCTTTCTGTTTCCACTCAGGCCCAGGGCTGAGTTCCATGCCGGGATTGAACAGATCACAATCCCAGCTTTTAAAGAGACAGGCAGGTAAATAGACTGTGAGAGCACACCCGAGGGCTCACCCAGTGGGGAATGTGCTGCTCACGGGGCCCTGGTGGTGCTGAGGATAACAAAAAAGCAATGTTTAACCGGGATCCGTATGAGGTTTGCATCTGTGCCCACTGTTCAGTGTTTGCAAAGACCTTGCCTGTGCTCCGGTGGATTAAGACAGCCCCACGGGAGAGCTGGGCAGCTGCCTCCTCCGCAAAGGCAGGTGTGTCCCTGGGGTGGGCAGGGTCAGCGTGTGGGGGTACCAACTGAGGGAAAGGGGGGACTGCAATGTGACCACTGTGTCGTAGGAGATTCCCCAAATGATTTCACCTGCAGTACTAATGTACTACGGTTCACTCTTTCTGCTTTCCCAGATATAAAATCCTCTACATTCCATCAGAGACCCTTTCCTTTCCTTCCTTCCTTCCTTCCTTCCTTCCTTCCTTCCTTCCTTCCTTCCTTCCTTCCTTCCTTCCTTCTTTCCTTCCTTCCTTCCTCTGCACTGGAGATTGTACCCACAGGTGTTTTACCTCTGAGCCACACTCCCAGCCCTATTTTATTTTGAAACAGAGACTCACTAAGTTACTAAGGGCTTCCCTTTGCTGAAGCTGGCCTTGAATCTGGGATCCTCCTGTTTCACCTTCCCAAGTACTGGGATTATAGGCATCTTCCACCATGCCCAGTTATCTTTCTAAAGTAGAACCATGACTAATGAAAATTGAGCATGACTGTGTGCCGGAAATGTTATGTGTGTGTTATCTGTTCTCATTACCTGCTGGCATTTGTATCTGAGGCTGTGCACAATCCTTCTCTGCCTGCCTGTTGGGCAGGGTGTCTGACCCCCTTCTCTCTTCCCATCCCTGTCCCTCTGACACACAGCCTGTGCTTGCAGCTGGTATAACCTCTACCTCCTTCTTGCTCTCTCATGCCTCTATACCACCTCAGTCTCAAATGCTTCCTCTACCCACCCAGTGTAATGAACTACTCTCTATACTTCAAGGTCCTATTCCTTCTCTTCATTTTCCTGAAGCATCTGGAAAATATTTCTCCTAAAATACTAATCGCAATGTATGACCCCTGTGTATTTATATGTCTCCGTCCACTGCTGGCCTGAGTGGCCAGGAGGGACTGGCCATTCCTTTTGTATCCTAAGCACCTGGCACATCAGGGCTGCAAGGTGGGTAGTAAATAAATGTATGTGGAATTTATTTATCTATTTATTTCTAACTATTTCTTTTCTTTTTCGATGCTGGCATTTTTGTTGTAGACAATTGATTGCAGTCTTATTGCTTTGTTAAAAGACTGTGCATCTGGACAGAAGAAGAATAAAAATTACATCATTTTCTCTGTTGCTTTCTCCATTGCCAAAAGGCTAAGTGTTGCTCTCCACAATAGCTCCTCTCGGGGAGGATATCCCACGTGCTCTACTCTACGCCAGTCAGCTCAATCTTATACTCATTCCAAAGCCGTGTCTTTTCCTTTCTCACCTCTTCTGTCATTTCCCCCTTTTTGGAAAGCCCTCCACATCTACTAGAGACCTTCTCATCCCTCCCGGTCCACAGCCTTGCCATTCAAAGTCCACAGCCCAGCAGCATCAGTACCATCCAGAAGTTTATTATAAATACAGAAGATCGGGACCTACACAGACCCACTGAATCAGAGTCCACATTTTAACAATATCTCAGGTGATCACAGGCGCGTGCCTTTGGAAAAGCTCTGCTCTAGAGCAGGACTCAGCGAAGGTTTTCCTGTGCAGGTTCTGATAGCAAGTACTTTAAACTTGAGCATCATCCAATCTCTTCTGTAACTATGCAGATCTATTATCATAGTATGAAAA
>PVLC010044071.1:0-12300 GCA_004027655.1 Graphiurus murinus
ACTTCATGGCATGGGGGGGAAACTGAGGTCAACACAGAGCTGGCTTCAACAACACACACACACACACACACACACACACACACACACACACACACACACACACACACACCTGCTGTGCATGTTTGTGTTTCCTAGTCCTTTCCAAGGTAGACCTTGCAAGCCCAGCCTGGCGCTCCCCTCAGCACCGGTCTGTGGACATCTCCCCTTGCCCCAGTCCCCTGCCGCCCTCCCCAGGGCCCTGCACACATGTCACAAGAGCAGGGACATAATGAGGCCACCGAGCTTTTACTCTAACAACCAGCAACTTAAAGAAATCCACCTCTCGGCTATTCTGCCTTTTCTGTGTGAGCTTGCGGGCTCGAAGTGGGCCTGGTTGTCACGGGTCAGTTGTTTGCAGGGAAAACTAGCTGGTAAGCCGGGCGTGGTGGCGCACGCTTGTAATCCCAGCATTTGGGAGGCTGAGACCGGAGGATCCGGGTTTGCAGCCAGCCTCAGCTATCTAGTGAGGCCCTCCGCAATTTAGTGAGACCCGGTTTAAAAATAAAGAATAAAAAACTAAAAAACTGGCTGTAAGTGTGGGAGCAATGGCAGACTTGGGGACCCCGCTTGCAGTGCCTGATGACATCGCTGAGACCCAGCAAGTCTCTGTGGGTGACAGCTGGGCATGTGGCTTTGCCCTAGGTCCCGTCTGCTGACCTGGCGTCTCTGCAAGAGCCGCCTCAGCTTTGCAGTCCATCTTTTCTGCGTTCTCTTCTGGGAGAAGCTCAGTGCAGATGGGAGTCTCACTTGAACACTGGTTAAATCCAATCGAGGACCAGCGAATAGCCATTCCTCCTTTCTCTATGACTAAAACCCTCTTGCGAGGGTAGCATGAGATTCTCCCTGGTTAAACCAAATGTACCCCCACACTGTAGTCAGCCACAGGCGGGGCACCCCCTTCAGACTCAGGGGCTGTGTTAATCAGCTTTGAATCCCTGTGAACAAAAGACTTGATATACATAACTTTGAGGCAGAAAGATTTATTCTGGCTCGTGGTTTCAGAGATCAGTCCATGGTGGGCAGGCTCTATTGCTCTGGACCAGCGTGAGGCAGAACGTCATGGCTGCAGGGCACGGCAGGGGAGAGGTGCTCCGCTCAGAGCAACTGGGAAGCTGAGAAAGAGGGAGGAAGAGGCAGGAAGAAGAAAAACCCTCCCAGGCACACCCTCAGTGACCTTCCCCCAAGGATGTCCCACCTCCCAGTAGTCCATCTCCGCCAATGAATGATGAGAATCTTTGCCTAAAAACCCCTCTCTGCACCTTCCTGCACCAGAGACGTACTTTTAACAGATGAGCTTTGGGGGTACATTCCAGATCCAAAGTATAATGGGGGTTTGATGTGGCTCCTCTCGCTGCCCAGATGTGTCAGTTCCAGCAAAGGAGGCTCGTTATGATTTTATGGTATAACAGTTCATTTTATCATTTGGCAATGCATTTTTATGTTTGTGATCAACTCTTTGGGCCATGGTGAGCAAAGAATAATAATAAGATGAAGATGCATGCTGAATCAAAGAATTAAGTTATTAGATTTCTGTTCCTCAAGAATACTGATTATGAATGTCTAACGTACACAAAATGTTTGTGGGAATGTATCATCCACTACGTGCGAGTCAGTTTTCTGCTGCCATAACAAAAGACCCAAGGTCGGGTACTTTGTAAAGGAAAAAGGTCTATTTAGCTCACTCTTTTGGAGGCCAGCCCTCATGCGGGCCCCCAGGTCATGCCACATTGTGGTGGGTGGCGTTGTGGTGGGAGTGTTTGCAGGAAGGGGTGATCCCCTGGTGAGACAGGAAGCCAGAGAGAGCAGAGAGGCCAGCCACTCACTCTCCCGGGAACTAACGCAACCTCCATAAAAACTACCTTAATCCCCTCCAAAGACAGCCTCCAAGGACCTTCACCGAGGCTCCACCTTTTAAAGATCCTACACCTCCATGTCCCCACACTGAGCACCACGCTTCCAACACATGGACTTCCAACCCAGCACAGTATAAACACGGTGACATCACTGGCCATGTGTAAAACAAGAGATAGTGATCAACGGAAGAAACGTCAGCATGGACTTCAGGGTCAGCGAGTGTTTCTAGACCGCTGAGAGACAGAGGCTGCGAGCTTGCAACTGAGCTTGGGTGTCAGGCTACGAAGCATGACTCTCTGCTAAGATCACATGTCATTCTTTCTCAGTTTCCAGCTTTCTTGTGAATTTGCAAGATGAAATAATAGCTGTTAAGTGGCTTCCATGAGCAGAAGAATTTCACAGTTAAATGATGTCAGTTTAATTAATCTGTTATCAGATGCTTCAAATAGAAAAGCCAATTAAGTTAATTTGAATAATGGCTTAATTTTTATTCGAGCCACTAAATAAAAGCAAGGCTTTTGAACATTCATTCTATGAAGTATATGTCATTTGTTTTTGAAAATGCAAAATGTAAATTCAGTTAAGCAGTCAACATTACTGATATAATTATTTGTTTCTCTGGTGATAATACAAAGGTTGGTGTCACACAGTATCACAGTAAAATGTGCTCTTGTTAAAATAGGGAAGTATGGAAGAGAAATATAATTGGAACTCTTTGTAGTAAGCGAATAATTCACAAGTGAATCTTAAGCTGTAATATACCTGTGATTGAAATAAAAGTTGCAGATATCAAAATTCACAGACACTTTTTGCCTGACATGCTTGTAATCCTAGTGACTTGGGACACTGAGGCAGGAGGATTTCAAATTTGAGACCAGCCTGGGCAAATTAGCGAGACCCTGTCTCAAAAGAAAATATTTTATAAAAAGGGAATGTAGCTCAGTGTTAGAGCATCCCTGGATATAATTTCCAGTCCTTAGCGGGTGGGGGGCTTACTTTTTTTTTGCGGTACTGGGGATTGAACTCAGGGGCATTCTACCTTTGAGCTACACCCCCAGCCCTATTTTTTATTCTTTATTTTGAAACAGAGTCTCACTAAGTTGCGGAGTGCCTCACTAGGTAGCTGAGGCTGGCCACGAACCCGGATCCTCCGGTCTCAGCCTCTCGAATGCTGGGATTACAAGCGTGTGCCACCATGCCCGGCTCTTACTTTTTTTTTTTTATTATGCATACTGAACTCTAAAACTTCTGTGACAATGTTAACAACAACAACAACAACAACAAAAAGCATACATGAAAGTAATCTATTTGACATTTGCCTTAAAAAGTTTTTTATGGATGAAACACTCTCCAGATAGAAGCCAGAATGTGACCTGTGAAAATATCTGGATGAAATATTAACACTTTCCTTACAAAAAGCCCAAGCCTGCTCTCTGCCTGAATTTAACCAGGAAATACCTGCTTTCTCCCTGTGTAGACAATCATCCAGTAGGATTTTAGAATAGTTTAGCCTTGGAGAAAGTACTTTGCACAACCATCTAAAGGACTTATGATAAGAGGAGAGAGAAAGAGAGAGAGAGAGAGAGAGAGAGAGAGAGAGAGAGAGAGAGAGAATTAGGTCTTCTAGATTTGGTTTGCTTTTTGCTCCCAAACAGTTGGAAATCTTTAATCAAACTGCTCAATAGATGAGTGACCCAAAACTTCTTTGAAAGTTTTGGCATTATTATTATAAGTACTGAAAACAATATTATACACAGAAAAACTATTTACATTGATCACCACTAAAGAAAGAGAGGGACTCAATAAATTGTACGATGCCTGCCTGAATAAGTATATGAGAATGACAGGAATTCTGAGATTGCTCTTTGAAATAGTTCAACTTACGGGATACATCTGACAATGTTTATACTTTAATTGGATATATATATATGTATGTATATATATGCTGTATCAGAATGGAATGAAATTGAAGAGGCCTATGATGTTTCAGAACACGAATTTAACTAGACAGCCAAAAAAAAAAAAAAAAGCATACATGAAAATAACCTATTTGACATTTGCCTTAAAAAGTTTTTTTATGAGCCAAGTGTGGTGGCGCACGCTTGTAATCCCAGCATTTGGGAGGCTGAGACCGGAGGATCTGGGTTTACAGCCAGCCTCAGCTACTTAGTGAAGTCCTCTGCAACTTAGTGAGACCTTGTTTCAAAATAAAGAATAAAAACTAGGGCTGGGGGTATAGCTCGGAGGTAGAACGCCCCTGAGTTCAATCCACAGTACCGCAAAAAAAAAAAAAAAAAAAAAAAATTTATGGATGAAATACTCTCCAGATAGAAGCCAGAACATGATCTGTGAAAGTATCTGGATGAAATATTAACACTTTGCTTACAAAAAGCCCGAGCCTGTTCGCTGCCTGGCAGAGTTGATCTGCATGCTGCCCGCAGAGACATCTACTCCTCTGAGGAGACCGGTTCTGCGGAGAAGATGCCATTTAATCCACCAGCAAACTCCAGTTAGCTATGAAATGTCTTCTTGAAGAGGATGCCAGACAGCCAGGGGTGGTGGCACACACCTGTAATCCCAGTACTTGGGAGGCTGAGACAGGAGGATTGCAGGTTTGAGGTTAGCCTCAGAAACTTAGTGAGGCTCTCAGCAACTTAGTGAGATCCTGCTTCAGAATAAAGAATAAAACAGGGCTGGGGGCTCAGAGGTAGATTGCCGCTGGGTTCCATTTCCAGTACCCCCTCCCAAAAAAGAAGATTCTAGACAATTTTATAAACCATTAAAAGTAATAGGGGAAATTTAGAGATAAAGCATCCTTTTGAAACACATCCTCAACATGGAATTAGAATCAAGTAAAGCTTAAAAACAAAGTATGTGAATATGTATCAAGAATAATTATCAAACTTGTGGCTGTTTTTCAATATCCAGATAATCAATATAAAGAAGATACTTGTGTTTTGCTTCAATGAAAACAAATGTTATTTTTACTTCTTCAGAAAATGTTTCATTTTTTCTCTAAATACAATTTTTAGTTTATTAGGAATGAAAACTACATATTGTCCTGGTATTTCTCCTTGTCTTCATACGCTAAGATTTTTTTAAATGCAAATGAAATTTTTCTTGGTTTACTGAGTTATGATAAAATCCACTATTTATTTATTTATTGGTATTGAGGACAGGGACATTCTACCTTTGAGCTACACCTCTAGCCCCCGCCTTTTTTCCTTCCAAGTACTAGGATTACAGGTGTACACCATGCCCAGCAAAATCTACCCATTTTAGGTGCACAATTTGATGAAATTGACAATTAGAGTCCTATAACCATTGCTTCCATAGTCTAGAAACAGGACATTTCTGTCACTACAAAGCTTCCTCGTGCTCTTCCTCTGATCCTTTCCCCTGTCTACCACTGATCTTGACATCATTTTATTTTTAAAAAGTTTCAAACAATACCTGGCATGGTGGTACACACCTCTAGTCCCAGTACTGGGGAGGCTGAGACAGGAGGACCGCAGGTCTTTGGCCAGCCTCAGCAACTTTGCAAGATGCTTAGAAACTTAGCCAGACCTTGTTTCAAAATAGAAAATAAAAAGAACTGGAAGGTATAGCTTGGAGGTAGAATGCCCTTGGGTTCAATCCCCAGTACCAAAACAACAACAAACAAAGTTTCAAACAACTTTCTGCCATCTAATAACCTGAACATATTTAAAGTGTGCTGTTTGGTGTATTCTGACATATATAGGCATTGTGTGGCAGTGCGGCTGTTGGTTTACTCATGTCACCTGTTGATAGACACGTGGGTGGTTTCCACTTGAGGCCGTTCCAGACAAAGCTGCCCTGACCCTTTGTAGTACAGTCCGTACGGGGGTAGCAGCTGCCATTTCTCCTGGGTGAACACCAGGAGTCGGGTAACTAATGGGCCGTGTTTAGCTTTTTAAGGAGCTTGCCACTTCGAATTCCTGACGGCAGTGCGTGAGAGTTCAGGTATGGCACGCGTAGCCGACGCTCGGCCTGGTAGCTGCGAGAGCCCATGGTAGTCATTTGAGCTCTCCCTGCTGAACATCTTTTCCTCCTTCTGGCCAACTCCTTTAAAAATATTTATTTATTTTGGTACTGGGGATGGAACCCAGGGGTGCACGACCTCTGAGCTGCACGCCCTAGTTCTTTTTACTTTTCCTTTTGAAGCAAGGTCTTTCTAGGTTGCTGAGGGTCTTGCTAAGTTACTGGGGCTGGCCTTCAACCTGTGATCTTCCTGTCTCAGCCTCCTAAGTGCTGGGATTATAGACGTGTGCCACTGCACCCGGCCTCATCTGCTCTTTTTTTTAAAAAATTGGGCTCTTTGTTTTGCTATGATTAAGTGTTAAGCATTCTCTCTCTATATATTCCGGATACAAGAAGCTTATCAACTGTGTGATTTGCAAGTATTTTCTCATGAAGATAGCTCCTCTTTTCTTTCACTTTTTGGAGTCTTTCAAGGAGAAGTTCTTTGTTTTGATGAAGCAGCTATCCCTTTTGTTGGTTTGCTTTTCTCGTACAGGTCATGCTTTGAACACTCTAAGAAATCTTTGCCGAAACTCAATGGCACTATGATTTTCTTACATGTCTTTTAGCTTTGCTATTTTTATTTCATTTTCATTTTATTTTTTTGGTGGTGCTAGGGATAGAACCCAGGGCCTCAGGCATCACACACACACACACACACACACACACACACACACACTCTCTCTCTCTCTCTCTCTCTCTCTCTCTCTCTCTCTCTCTCTCTCTTCCGCTGAGACACGCCTCAAGTCCTTAGCTTTTTTTTTAGTTCTAGGTATATGGCCCACTTTGCATTAATGCTGTTTATAGCTCAAGGCGGCTGAGGGACTTCACTTTTCTTTCACAGAAGCTCTGCTTTCCTTTGGCTTGAGAAACATTTGAGAGACACGGAAAAATGGCAGCTTTGGCCTTGGCCAGTCACCAGAGCCTTGGTGGTCACGGAGATGGCCACATGGGGCGGGTTTTGACCCCTGGTTTGGAGGAGGGCCGGCTCTTTCCAAGTCTCCTGTCATTCAGAAGGGCGCAGCCTCCTCTTGCCCCCCAGAATGTCCCGCGGGAGGGTGGTGCAGAGCTTGAACCCCGGGGCTTCCCCATATGTAGCTCTGGGTCAGAGCCGCCATGAGACCTTCACCGGCCCCAAGAAGCCAGAAGCCACCTCCGGCCATCGGAGCTGGTCCATTGGAGCTCAGGGCCCCCAGACCCAGCCAGCCACCCTCCACATTTTGCTGCTCCAACCTGGAGAATGTTCTAGATGGGACTGGAGAAAACATTCTCCAAAGGCCCCCAAAGAGCAAACTCACAGGGCTGAAGCCAGGGCGGCCTCAAGGGGGTTAGGCTGGAGGTGAGGCTTGGGTGGGCTCGAGGGCCTCGCTCCTGACCAGCACAGCCGTCCTGCACGCCGGGTCCCCATTCCGGGTGGCCTGCCCTCCACGGCCCTCAGCAGCGTGACGTCATCCGTCGCCACACCTGCCGTGTGAGGTCGATGCTATTATCTCTGTCCTCCAGCAAGATGAGACAGGCCCCATGTTCAGCCCTCTGGGCCCCTGGGTTCACAAAGGGCAAGGGCAGGTGGCAGGGGTCCAACAGCCTGGCATCAGGGGGACCAGCAGATGCAGGGGAAGGTGGGGAGGGGAGGTTGCTGGGGGGCTCAGACCCCCGGCCTGCCCTCTCCCCAGTGGGCCAACCGCATGCATGGGGGGGCTGTGGGTCGTCAGGCCGAGTGGGCAGAGGAGGGGGTGGCAGAGGAGGTTCCATGACACAGGACGGAGGCTCCGGGGTGGGGGGGTGCAGCGTCAGGGCCAGGCTGGGTGCAGCTGGCCGCTTGCAGCAGGATAGGGGCAGCCGCCGGCCACGCCCAGCCCGCCCTTTCCCTGGGAAAGGAGCCAGTTTCTCAAGTACAGAGTGGGTCTAACTGAGCCTCGTGCGCCGTGGAGAAGGTGCGTCTCTCAAGCCAGGAGACGAGGCGCCCCCACCGTCCGTGTCCCCGGCTCCTGCTGGGGCCCTGGGGCTCTGCTGAGGGTGCTTAGTTCTGAGGCAAGCAGTTGCCAGTGGATCTGTGTGGGGGCCTGCTGGGACAGGTCCTCAGCTGGGGCAGATGGGCTGGGCACCGGGCTCCAGGTTCGAGTCCCGGTTCTGTCTCTAAGGGGTCGTTTGACGATTCTGGGTCTTGAGCTTGCTGTTAGCATACGGGACTCGGATGGTCTCAGGAGACCCCCTCTGTCCCTTTGGGTTCTGTTGAGAGGTCTTTCCAATCTGCACCCCGACACTGAGGCTTTAGGAGCTGGATGACCTCAGGGTTTCTTACAACCCTGACCTTCACAAAGACCCTGGGACCCACCTGCCTAAGCACAATCTTTTTTTTTTTTTTTTTGTATTGAGGATTGAACCCAGGGGCATTCTACCTCTGAGCGACACCCCCAGTCTTATTTTATTTTATTTTTATTTTTATTTTTTTGGTATAGGGGTTTGAACCCAGGGGCATTCTATCTCTGAGCGACACCCCAGCCTTATTTTATTTTATTTTTATTTTTATTTTTTGGTATGGGGATTTGAACCCAGGGACATTCTACTGCTGAGTGACACCCCAACCTCTACTTTATTTTTTGTTATTATTTAAAATTTTTTAAATTTTTATTTTTTGGTGCTAGGAGTTGAACCCAGGAACATTCTACCTCCGAGCTCCACCCCCAGCCCTATTTTACTTCTTATTTTGAAATAGGGTCTCACTAAGTTGTGGAGGGCCTCACTAAGTAGCTGAGGCTGCCCACAAACCTGTAATCCTTCTATCTCAGCCTCCCAAGTACTGGGATTACAAGCGTGTGTCACCATGCCTGTCTTATTTTTTATTTTGAAACAATGTCTCAATAAATTGTAGAGAGTCTAGCTAAATTGTTGAGGCTCTCCTCGAACCTGTGGTCCTCCTGTCTCAGCCTCCCAAGTACTGGGATTACAGATATCCATCACCATGCCTGGCCCTACAGACAATCTTAACTCAAAAAAAAAAAAAAAAAAAAAAATCAGGAGAGAAAAACTACACCTTTTTTTTAGAACTTGAAAGTGTAGTTTAGAATTGCCTTGTGTTTGGATAGTAAACAGCCTGCCGTGGTGCTGGCAGTTAGCGAGTGACCTGTGTCCGGCCGAGGTCACAGAAGCTCCTCTGCGGTCTGGCACACGCTGCTGAGCTGCTCTGGAATCTGGGTGTACGCTCAGCACCAGCATGGCGAGATTGTAGCAGTTCATCGACAGATCTCACTGTGGAACGTGTTCAGGAAGAAGCCCAGGTGTTACCACATCCAACTTTGCTTTTTACTGTGCTGGTAACCTCATTTTAACATTATCGCTTTTCTTTAGAATCTTAAACATGTCATTTTAAAACTTTAATCTGGGCAGCGTCCATGGCACAAAAGAAGGTCAGGGATACCCCCTTCCCTTTGGCACAATGCCACCTCTGTCACCCACCTGAAGCTGGTCCTGACAGAGCCTGCCCTGCCCTCTCACCACTTCCCCTACATTGGCCTGGACACAGCCCTGGTCACATGTACCCACTGAGCACCCAGCTTTACAGAAAAGTGTCCAAACTCCCTATCCTGGAAACTCAGGCCCTGCCCTGAGTCCACGGATCTGCTGTCCCTGAGCCAGACATGTTCACACGAATAGGACCCAGTGAATTCTGTCCATCGGCAATCAAAACTAGGATGGCAGCTGCCAGTTGCCCAGCAGACTCCAGACCTGGGAGACCCTCCCCCACAGGGATGCCCTTGTTTTCTTGTCTCTTGGGCCTTGGCAGGGTGAGGTCATCCTTGGAGGGGCTGGAGAGGTGCAATTACACCTTATCAGATCCTTTCTGTTGGGGGCTGGCTGGAGTCCACAAGGCTCCAGCCCTGGAGGGAGCAATCCTTCCCAAGGATGCTCTTCAGGTCCTTTGGGGAAGGGGACTCCCCGTGGCTGGTCTGACCTGTTGTCTCTTGCTCTTTTCCAGTGGCAGGTTGGCATGGGGATGCCCCCTGGGAAGCAGGTTGGCGTGGAATGCCAACCTGGGAGGCCAAGGAGCGCTGGAGAGAAGCTGTGGTCTTCTATTGGCTCATCTGGGGTTAGCTGCGGGTGATGCCCATGCTTTAAGTTCACACCTGCTGGATACCTTCTCCTGGAGTGTGACAGTCTTTAGAGCTGGGACATCTCAGGGTACCCTCCTTTGCATCACTCAGGATAATGTTCTCTGGTTCCACCCACTTTCCTGCAAAATGACATAATTTTGTTCTTTTTTTTCTGGTTGAGTGAAACTCCATTGTGAATCTGCTGAAAAAGAAATCAGGAAATCAATTGTATATACAACAGCCTCAAAAACAAACAAATAATCAAAAGCAAACAAACAAATAAAAACCCTAGGAATACGTTTAACCAAGGGGGTAAAAGACCTCTGCAATGAGAATCACAGAACACTGTAGAAAGAAATTGGAGAAGACATTAGAAGCTGAAAAGACCTTCCATGTTCTTGGATCTGCAGAATAGATATTGTCACAATGGCCATCCTACCTTCAACATAGAGTGGCACAGAGTAAACATTTGCATTCCAAAATGGAGGAATAGGGGCAGAGAAAGAGGGAACAGGGACCAAAACAAGACCCAAACCCAGCAGGACAAGTATTAAGTTCTGTCCCTCCATGTTCAGCCTCTGAAGCACATGGTGGTGAGATCTGATCTCCAAAGGGCTTCAGCAGCCCTGCTCCATGGCCTTGCCAGTTGCAGTCAGGGTGGCTGCTCTCTTTTCCTGGCCCCACTGCTCACAGCTTGCAACTTTCCTTGGCTGATAGTCCACATTCTTGGCATCTGTTAATTCCTGGGGTCTCCATTGCAGTTTTGGTTTCCTTCTCACAGCTTCACAAGGTGCCCCCTCAGGGCCTGCCCCCAGGGATTCTGGACATGTTGTTTGAAACATGTCAGAGGAAATTTCAGAGGAAGCCCTCATAACCTAACTCCAGCATCCTGCATTTCTGCAGAATCAGTACCCCACAGATGACAACAAGGTCTTCCATTAGTTTAAGCCGTAGGCGGGATCCCCTGAACCAGTGTTGCAGTCTCTAAGTTCCTGCATGGCTCAGCACAGCGAAATGAATCCTTGGAAAACAACTTAGGCATTACCATGCCAACAGAGTGCCCCCGTGGCTTCTTTTCAAAGCAAACTTAAAAAACAAAAACCAAAAACCTGCGCTTAGCAGAGGCTTACTACTTCCTGCCACGCCCTCACTGTACCTCACTGTGTTGTTTCTGTACAAAGTACTCAACGTCTCTTCATCAACTGCACCTGTCTTGCCTCCAACTTGATATACTTTTTGGGGGGCCAAACTATAAAATTTTTAAATCTTTCTGTTTTTCCTGCTCCCCATTCTCACAGTAAATTTGATTAAAAAACTGCCAGTAATAACCATGCCACTACCTGGATGCTCTGCTGTTTTGAAGTTTCCTCCACCAGGTTAATTAGTCCATCGTCTTTAAATTCCGCCTCACAGAAAAGCTCAGGACATAGACAAAAGGTAGATTACTTTTTTTTTTTTAATGTAACCCATGTGGAATTCTAAACCAATTCCACATGGAGGAATTGGTCTCCTTGCCACCTGAAACCTCACAAACACAATCTTTACTATCCTCCCTCCTGTTGGCATTCTGGCTATTGTGGTTTAGAGATAGAATGTTCCTTGGAAAAGCTCAGGTGTTGGCAATGCAAAGATGTTCAGAGGTGAACTAACTGTATCAGGTCTCTAATCTTATCAGTGCATAAATCCATTGATAAATTAATAATTTGAATGGACTTACTGAGGGTTAATTGTAGGCAGCTGGGGCATGGCTGGAGGGTGGGTCACTGGGGGTGTGGCCGTGAGTACTTTACCTGTCCCTGGTAGCTCCTTGTCTCTCTCTCTCTCTCTCTCTCCCTCTCTGCTTCCTGGCTATCCTGAGCAATTTCCTCTGCCACGCTCTGCCACCATGATGTCTGTGTCTTGGAGCTAGCCAGCTGTGGACTGAACATCTGAAACCTTGAGTCAAACAAGCTTCTCCTCTTCTAAGTCGTTCTTGTTCAGGTATCTCGGTCACAGTGACTAAAAGCCGACTAAAACACCAGCCTTCCAGGCTCCCACCAGAATTGCCCACTAAGCCCTGCCTACAATATTCCAAGTCTCCTCCAGCCTCCCTCTTCAAACCTTTCCAGATTCCTCTTACAAACCAGTCTCAAAGTTTTCTGAACAACATCATGGGGTTTGTCACAGCACAGATCCCACTTCTCGAAACCGATTTCTGTTTTAGTCAGCTCTTTCATTGCTGTGACCAATACCTGGCAGGCACAAGTTAGAGGAAGAGGGCTTACTGGGTCATGGG
>PVLC010044072.1:0-12310 GCA_004027655.1 Graphiurus murinus
AGTGAATCTCTCCGAAACTTAGTGAGACCCTGTTCCAAAATAAAGACTAAAAAATAGGGCTGGAGGTATAGCTTGGAGGTAGAATGCCCTGGGATCAAACCCCACAACCACAAAAAAAAAAAAAAAAAAAAAGAATAAAAAAATAGGGCTAGGGGTGTAGCTCAGAGGTAGAATGCCCCTGGCTTCAATCCCCAGTACCACACTCACACACACAAAAAAAGCCAATAATAATAATATCTTCATACACCCCACACCATACCCACAGCAACACAGACACTGCACACACAAGGGCACACATCCCCAGTCTAGTTCTATACTCTCCTGTCAGTTCTTTATTTGGAATACTTAAACCCCTCACTGAAGAATGCTTTGAAAATATCTTAGATGAAGTCGGGCATGGTGGCGCACGCTTGTAATCCCAGCATTTGGGAGGCTGAGACGGGAGGATCCGGGTTCGAGGCCAGCCTCAGCTACCTAGTGAGGCACTCTGCAACTTAGTGAGACTCAGTTTCAAAATAAAGAATAAAAAATAGGGCTGGGGGTGTAGCTCAGAGGTAGAATGCCCCTGAGTTCAATCCCCAGTACCGCAAAAAAAAAAAAAGAAAAAGAAAATATCTTAGATGGATATTCTTAAAGGAATATCGTTTTCAGGGGTATGTCTCAGTAAAAAGGGAAAAACTTGAGGCTGTAGTCTTTCAGTGAGAATTTGGGTTGGTCATCCTGGAAAGCCCCTTTAATGACAGAAGCCCCCTCCCCCCAGTTATTTTAAAAGCAGATGTAGCAATGCGTCTCTTCACATCGCCCATAAATAACTGCTCGTTTTTTTCTCTCTGTTTTCCCCTTTCAAGACATGACGATGGATGAAGTCCGAGAATTCGAACGAGCCACTCAGGAAGCCACCAACCAGAAAATCGGCGTTTTCCCCCCAGCCATTTCTATCTCGAGCATCTCCCTGCTGCCTTCTTCAGTGCGCAACGCCCCGTCCAGCGCGCCCTCCACCCCTCTCTCCACAGACGCGCCAGAATTTCTGTCGGTTCCCAAAGATCGGCCCCGGAAAAAGTCAGCTCCGGAAACTCTCACGCTCCCAGACCCCGAGAAAAAAGCCACTCTGAATTTACCTGGCGTGCCCTCCTCCGATAAGCCATGTCGGTCCAAGTCCGAGTAACTTCACAATGAATATCTCATGGGGTTTTATAGTTTCATTTGGGGGTTGTTTGTTTGTTTGGTGTTCTTTTTTTTTTTTTTTTCTTTATTTGTTAACAATCTTCTGATATAGGAAAAGACTACGTTGTCACTCAAACATGTTCCTCTGAGTGTGCATGGGGCTAAGTCATTTCACAAATAATACGAATCCCTAAGTGTGCCACACAGCATCATAGTAGATGTGAGAGGTAAGACTTACAAAAAAAAAAAAAAGCAGAAGGAATCTTCTAGAACCGCAGCTGTAAGCCAGTGAGGAAGCCTTGCTATGGGACATTGGGTGAAGCTAGCAGGGACATCAAAGGTGCATGGATGAAAATTTTACACCACTTTGCTACCAGGTGTGGTGAAAACAGTAAAGTCAGTTTCTTCCCATCAAACCTGAAATTCTCAAAAATAACTCTCAGGCATCACATACCTAATTGTTAAATTTTGAACTGCTGACCACCAGTACTTGAATACCAATAGTTACTGGGATTTTTTTGGTGAATCTGACTCAGGATTTGGGGCCTAATTCACTCTTTAAATTTTTGAAATTTTTAATTATCAACCTAGAGAGGCTCTAAGTACAATTCATGATAACCTATTTATACCTTTCACAGAATTTAATAAAGATTCCACTCGTTTCTGCCTTTTAATAACTTTCCCCTTTGTGCCCGTGTGGCCCCAGAAACCTTTCAGAATTGCATGGATAAACATGACTATCACTGGAATGGTTTCATGTAGGAACCAAGAGACCCAGTGGAGACAAACATCTTTTTCCTCTACAGGTACCAAAAAACCTTGACTTGTCAGCTTCTGTCATCCATTAAGATTCTCAGAATCTGCAATTAACTAAATAGAATTTACTGACTATTTGCCCATTTGAAGACATTCAAGGGTAGCGTAAGCTAACCTGGGCTTGACCACTGTCAACATGTCTGGTGTGCAAACCATTAAAAAGAGAATCACCTTCCATAACTCTCCTGGTTTTACTCTTAGTAACATATAGAAATCCCTGGGATGGACTGCCCATCACCAGACCTTAGAAAAGACTGTTTTCCTTTTGCTCCTTCCTTGAAATCCAAATACTGGGGTCTGGAGGGTATAGCTCAGTGATAGGAGCACTTACATAACATGTGCAAGGCTTTGGATTTGATCTCCAGTACTGAAAAAAAAAAAAAAAAAAAAAAACAGAGAGAGAAAGGAAGAAGGAAAGAAGAAAGAAGCCCAGATGTTGGAGATGTTGGGGAAATTGAGTAATGCTACCAAGTGGGGGGAGAGTGTGAGCGGAATTGCTGGCTCCTATTCATAAGAAGGAGGAGTGATAATAACCTCTGCTCTGACTTGCTTTCATTTCTGCAAGTAGTGGGAAAGCAAGCTTAGAATCAAGGTCAACGGAGGCGAGATCATTCATCCAAGTGGCAGAAAGAGAATCCTCTTTCAGTCTAAAGAGAGAAATCTGTCGCTGTTACACCTCACTGCCTTTAAACACAGAAGGGAGGGCGAGCAGAATCTCAGCACTGGCACTTGTCCTCCAAGAGAGGAAGAGAACAAGGTAATTGGGCAGTTCCAAGGCCCACGCCCTAGTTAGCCTTCCTGACCGTTACCTCCAACCTCAAGAAAGGGACCTTCCCAAAACACATATCCCAAAGGAAACAAAATAGACCCAGGAGTGTTTTCTCCTTCTCTGACAGCCTCTCCACCAGCGGAGCCTGCCCGCTTCCCTCCGCAGTGTCTTTCAGGCTGACACACTCTCCTTCCCAAGGTGCAGGTGCTGGCCCCTCGAGCCCAGCACCAAAGTGCTCCCAGATCACGTCTCTACCTATAGATTAACATTTAGCTTAAGAGAAAAACAGACCCAGTACTCAAGGAAAACCATTTGCAAATAGCTTAGATCAACGAAGCATCTTTTCCTTAAGAAGGATAGCATCCTAGTGAGACAACCTCTTTGCATGGTATTGGAAGCATGAGTTTTGCTTGTGGGAAAACTTAACCTTTTATCAAATCCTTTGGACTCCTCAATGGCTCCCGCTCCACACAGTCGTGTTTCATGAAAAATGTTTGACTTTAGAAAGCAAAATCCTACTTTTCAGAAGATAGGGAGATCGTATATGTGCTTGTTTACTGTTTGTGAGCTGAGATCAGGGCAGGGTGGGGTCATGATTTTCACCTAGAACAAATTTATTTTTGTGCAGGTCATTAACACATCTGGCGCCTGGTTTTTCCATGAATACATTGCTATTTCCTCCTTCTATAAAGTAGCTTCCACTGTCAAGGTCAACAACTCAATATGCTTTGGAAAGCTGACTTCTGATTTCCTTTTCTGACTTTTATTTCTTTTGTAGCCAGTATATAAGACCACAGACATCAATTGCAAAACTACTCACAATAGTGTGATTCTTAATCAACAAACAGTGTGTGCTCTTACAGTCTGCTCGATCTTTCTGTCCATGTGTAGTTAGTTTGTGTGTATCACCAGGGGGGATGGGGGGCTGCAGGTATTCCTTACGCTGCTTTGAATATTTAATCCAGTCATCACATGGCATAAATGACTTCAATATTTTAGAAATCTTAGTTTCCAAGTGTCGTGTCACTTTCTCCATATATGAGTTTGTTATTGTGGGATACAAGCCTGCGATGGATGTGTATATATTTAGAACATTAATGATTCTTATAAGGATGAAAGATAAATGGCTGCATGATGGGAATCTAGAAGGAAAAAAAAAAAAAGCAGAAACTTGAATTTGCTAAGCATGTTTGAGGAAAAATAGAATCCTTAACTCAGTGCCTCTGTCTGCAATGTGGAAACCTTCAACTTTATTCACCAAAATTGTATTATACCTGTACATATATATATAAATATAGTGTAGTGAATCACCTGCCACCAGTTTTAAGTCTCTAGTAGCCAAATTAAAACCAATAATCCATAGGCTAGCATATATGTTCACCCCATTTCATCTCTGAGCTTGATGGAGACTGTCAAAATGACCCTGAGTTTCATTACTTTGGGTGGATGTCAAGTAGGAAACGACCCTGTGCTTCGCGTTGGCTGCGGCTCAGGATTCTTATTTTTGCTGTGCTTTCTTGGGATAAGGAGATCTCGGTGTGTTTATTACGTACACTTTGTCAGAAATTACCTCTGAAAATCATTTCACTGAAACTGTAGAAAGGAAAGCAAAAGATGAGGATAACCACGAAGGAGGCTGTGACATTGGTAGGCGCTACCATTAAGATTGGAACAATAGCCAGGTGTGGTAGCAGACCTATAATCCTACTACTTGGAAGATTGAGACAGAAGGATAGCAGGTTTGAGGCCAGCCCCAGCAACCTAGCCAGACCCTATTTCAAATTTTAAAAGTATATTTTTTAAAAGGATGCAGGTATAGCTCAGAGGTAGAATGCCCAGGGGTTCAATCGATTCTAAGTACCAAAAAAAAAAAAAAAAAAGACTCAAATAATATGAGTTCATTGGTGAACTAATTTGTAAACCCTGTTATGGTTTTGCATTGATGTGTAGGGAAAATGGTTTTACTTTATTTGGAGACAGGTCTTAGCTGTATTTTGGGTTGTGAAAATAAGTCACATAGTTGTGGAGACAATGAAGACACTTTAAAAAACTCAACAATACTCCTAAAAGTAATTATGTGGTTTTCTTTCAAAGCACTATAATAAACAGTGAACTAAGAAAATAGACTTTGGCCCATCTTGATGAATCATTTTTCAGTGAAAGTTTCAGGGCTGATGTCTTTATTTGCATTTTTAAATTCTGCTTTCTTGCTAGGCTGGGAATGTAGCTCCGTGGTAGAGCACTTGCCTAGTTTGTGGGAAACCCTCGGCTCAATCCCCAGTGCCACAAAAATCAGAAATAAATACTCTTTTCTTTAGTATCTCTCCATGGCTTGGAGACAGCAAAGTAACAGGTTATAGGCTGGCTTAGGTCAATAGGAACTTTATTTTTTAGAAGGGCCACAGTCTAATTGGATCTACATAAAATGTGTAATCAGATAATTCAACAGTGAGGAATTGCCTAATTGGTTTTAGCACTTTACTGATCATCTGACTCAGTAAGCTAGGTGACAATCTGCCATTGTTCTTTAAAAAAAAAAAAAAAGCCAGGTGCAGTGGTGCATGCCTGTAATCTCAGTACTTGGGAGACTGAGGCAGTAGGATTGCAGGTTCCAGGCCAACCTAAGCAACCTAAAGAGAGCATCAACAACTTAGTGAGACTCTGTTTCAAAAATAAAATAGGACTGGGGGTAGAATGCTCCTGGGCTCAATCCCTAGTACAAAATAAAATAAAATCATATCCAGTGACTTCAACCTGATCCTACATAACTATTTTGAACTTGATCATTCTTGCTGAAACTAAAATGTTACTCAATAGCGCAGAGCCGGCATGCTGAGGCAAAACACACTGGGTTCTTCCGAGTTCTACCTTCGAAAAGAGCTGCGTGTGTTGGACATGGAAGTGTTCACGCTTGGTAGGAGTTCGCGCAATGAAAGGATGTGAATAGCTTGAGAACTCTCCGGAGCTGTTTGTTACTGATTGTAATGTTGGGAAGCTACCGAAGGCTTTAGGCTCTTGTCCGTTTCAGTTGAAATCGTGTTTGCTGAACTGAGTCTCCCTTCAGTTTCTCTGTGTCACCAAGAAGAGGTCCCCTGAGTTGATGTAACCCCCCTGCCATTCCTGTGTCGCTTCAAGTGTAATTCTTAGCGTTGACATTTCAACCTGGGGTCTTGATGGGTTAAATGAGTCAAAATACCACTGCCACTGCCGAAGGACCAAGCGTCGCAGGGGACAAGCAAAGTAAACAAGGCGATGCTCTCCAAAGCCATCCTCCTGTGTCGTTTTATGGCTGTACTGTGTTGCCCCCACCCCTAGTTATTTATTATTGTTAATAATTTACTTTTTCTTACATTCTGTTGTAAATAAAGTACAAAGCAATCTTCTTGCCAAGTGTGTATCTCTCTCTCTCTCTCTCTGACCTTATTAAGGTGCCACTGATGGGAAGAAGATATAGAGAAAGAAGGCGCCAGCCAACGGCTGCTGCTTAGACCCAGTTCTAGGGCCATGTGCGCAAGGAACCGCATTAGTAATAGGTCAGAGGGTGACCTCAGCCAGGACCCCTGCTGGGAAAAGTCTGGGTGTCTAATTGTCCAGCCAATACTCAAGATGAATCTATAGCCCAGTGGGTTAATCCATCCAATCAGCTAGCACTTGAGTCCTCCCCTCCCTGTCCAGTGTGAAGGCCACACGCCCCAAGGGAGGGTGTAGAAAGACCACCCAAGACTCCCTGACAGGTTGAATCTTTTTTTTTTTTTTTTTTTTTTTTTACTAGGAATTGAACCCAAGGGCTCTCTGTCTCTGAACTATACCCCCAGACCTTTTTTTTATTTTTATTTTTATTTTTTTTTTTTTTTTTTTTTTTTTTGCGGTACTGGGGATTGAACTCAGGGGCTTTCTACCTCTGAGCTATACCCCCAGCCCTATTTTTTATTCTTTATTTTGAAACAGGGTCTCACTAAGTTGCGGAGGGCCTCACTAGGTAGCTGAGGCTGGCCTCGAACCCAGATCCTCCTATCTCAGCCTCCCAAATGCTGGGATTACAAGCGTGCGCCACCACGCCTGGCTTATTTTTAATTTTGAAATACGGTCTCCCTAAATTGCTGAGGCTATCCTTGAACCTGTGATCCTCCTGTCTCAGCCTCCAAAGTACTGGAGTTACAGGTGTGCCTCACTGCACCCAACTAGATTACTTTTTAAAGTGAATTAAAATCGCTGTTGCAGTTTCTCAGTCTCCAGCAGCCCCTGTCGTTTGCAGAAGGATCGAAGGGTACTGTTGTACCGCTCCTCGATCTTCAATCTTGTCGGAACTTCAGCAGTAACGCACGCTCTCCACTCCATCCTGAAACTACCATCGACATCGGCCCTCCGATGGAATCGGGCACACAGCCTCCTAGCCAGTGCCCCGTAGCTTCTACCCTCAAGCTCTCCCCAAATTGTGTAACATCGATCCAATGAACGAAAACATGCTTGCTTTTGTAGCTCTCATCTCACCATTACCACCCCCACCGCTGCCTTTTAATTCTCCATTCAAAACACACAAAGTTCCCACACATAGTTCAGCCTGAGATCGTGTGGACAGCCGAGCAAGGTGTTTATTCCTGGGGCTGAACTATATGGGGTTGTTAAATATTTGGAGTCCCAATGTTGACTATATAGATGTCTGTAGCACCACCAGTTTCCCAGTAGAGGTTTAATCAAGGCATTATCTCATTTCTAAATGACCACCAGGGGCATTCTATCTCCTAGCTACACCTCCAGCCCTATTTTATTCTTTATTTTGAAACAGGGTCTCACTAAGTTGCGGAGGGCCTCATTAAGTATCTGAGGCTGGCTGCGAACCCGGATCCTCCGGTCTCAGCCTCCCAAGTACTGGGATTACAAGCGTGTGCCACCACGCCTGGCTGGGCACATTCTTTTCTAAAATTTCCAGCCGGGCGTGGTGGAGCACGCTTGTAATCCCAGCATTTGGGAGGCTGAGACCGGAGGATCCGGGTTTGAGGCCGACCTCAGCTACTTAGTGAGGCACTCCACAACTTAGTGAGACCCTGTTTCAAAATAAAGAATAAAAAATAGGGCTGGGGGCATAGCTCAGAGGTAGAATGCCCTTGAGTTCAATCCCCAGTACCACAAAAAAATAAAATAAAATTTCCTTGTTTCCTTTGGTACCTTCTTGGCTCTGACTTCCAATTGCACCTGAGCCTCAAGTTCATAATACATCACGTGCTCCTTTTCCAAGCCCCATTCAGAAATGTCTGGATAGGACAATGTTATCTTTTTTTTTTTTTTTGCGGTTCTAGGGATTGAACTCAGGGGCGTTCTACCTCTGAGCTACATCCCCAGCCCTATTTTTTTATTCTTTATTTTGAAACCGGATCTCACTAAGTTGTGGAGTGCCTCACTAGATAGCTGAGGCTGGCCTCGAACCCGGATCCTCCGGTTTCAGCCTCCCGAATGCTGCGATTACAAGTGTGCGCCACCACGCCCGGCAGGACAATGTTATTGTCAAATCTAAAGTGTTGCACTTGGCCGGGCGTGGTGGCTCATGCTTGTAATCCCAGCATTTGGGAGGCTAAGACTGGAAGATCCGGGTTTGTGGCCAGCCTCAACGACTTCGTGAGGCTCTCTGTAACTTAGTGAGACCCTGTTTCAAAATAAAGAATAAAAAAAAAAACTAGGGCTAGGGGTGTAGCTCGGAGGTAGAATGCCCCCAAGTTCCATCCCCAGTACTGCAAAAAAAAAAGTGTTGCACTTGGGAGGCTGAGACAGGAGGATCACAGGTTCAAAGTCAACCTGAGCAACTTAGAGAGACCCTGCTTTAAAATAAAAAATAAAATAGTGCTGCGGGTATAGAACGCCTCTGGATTCAATCCCCCCAACACACTCACACGTACAAGCACCTAAAGTAGTGATGGTTTTGGAATAACAATAACCTGTGCGTAGCCGACTGTGATGATGCACAACTGTAATACCAGTACTTGGGAGGCTGAGACGGAGGATCGCAGGTTCAAGGCCAGCCTCCGCAACTTAGCAAGACACACACACACACACACACAACAACAACAACAACAACAACAACAACTTAGCAAGACCCTGTTTGAAAATAAAAAATAAAATAGGGCTGGCGGTTTAGCTCGGAGGTTTCTACCCCTGGGTTCAATCCCCAGTAATAACAACAACTAAAAGACTACAGCTGGGGTTATGAGTTTATATTTGGGACTTGCTTGCAGCATTTGTCATGAGTAGCTATGTCAAACAAGGCTGAACTATTGAACTTGTCCTGAACGTTGCCTTCAGACCGGTCCTTTTTGGCCTGGCCCCGGGATTTGTTCACTGGGTCCTTTTGTCTTTCCTGTCCAGTTTTCCAGCATCTTTCTTCTTTCTGTCGTCCTTGGTAGCTTTGCGAAGTTCAGAGAGCAGCTAGACCACTGCAGACTCACTAAGACGCTGGGGACAGTCTGACCACCGACAGTGGACGGGTTTGGAGGCAGCCAAATCTGCGCTTTTATGATTCTCTAAAGTCTTATTCCAAAAAACACTGCTGCTCCCGAGGGATTCCCATGCAAGATGCTGGCGGTTTACTGCTCCTTAGCAACCCCTGAGGATCATTCTTGTGCCCTTAAGCATCCAAGCAATCGACTCAGAGTGTTCCAAAGATAGCTCGCTGCTCCCCATGTGCAGAATGCGGTCAAAGTCGCTCGTCAGTGCTAAAAGTCTATGTTGGCCCCTCTCAGAACGCCACAGGGAAATTTAGAAAGATTTCCCCAAGTTGGATTTTCCCCACTGTCTTCTTGGAGTGATTTTATTTCTTTGTATTTTGTGGACATTTGTGATACATCCCCAAGGATGTGATAGTTCACCATCATTAAATACCATAGAATCTAGCCGGGAGTGGTGGCGCACGCTTGTAATCTCAGCATTTGGGAGGGTGAGATGGGAAGATCCAGGTTCTCGGCCAGCCTCAGCTACCTACTGAGGCACTCCGCAACTTACTGAGACCCTGTTTCAAAATAAAGAATAAAAAAAAAAAAATAGGGCTGGGGGTATAGCTCGAAGGTAGAACACCCCTGAGTTCAATCCCCAGTACAGAAAAAAAAAAAAAATACCATAGAATCTGCACTTGGAGACTGAGGACATAGCCTCACATGCCTAACATGCTTCAGGCCTGGGGTTTGATCCCCAGCACTGCCAAAAAATAAAATTAACAAGTATTTGGCCAGGTGTGGTGGCGCACGCTTGTAATCCAAGTACTTGAGAGACTGAGACTGGAGGATCACAGGTTCGCAGCCAACCTCAGCTACTTAGTGAGGCCCTCCGAAACTTAATAAGACCCTGTTTCATAAAAAATAGGGCTGGAGGTGTAGCTCGGAGGTAGAATGCCCCTGGGTTCAATCCCCAGTACCACACACACACACACACACACACACACACACACACACATACACACACACACAAAACCCACAAGTATTTGCACTTGTACAAGCTCACAGTTCTCAGCGTTTTAAGCAATTGCCCACATCTGATTCCCATGTAAGACCTTTTTATTTGCAGTACTGGGGATGGAACCTGGGGGCATTCTACCTCCGAGCTACAGCCCCAGCCCTATTTTTTTTTTTTAATTCTTTATTTTGAAACAGGGTCTCACTAAGTTGCAGAGGGCCTCACTAAGCAGCTGAGGCTGGCCACGAATCCGGATCCTCCAGTCTTAGCCTCCCAAATGCTGGGATTACACGTATGCGCCACCACGCCCGGCTTCGTGTAAGTCCTTTGCTGGTGTAATGTATTGCCACATCAACTACCCGTATTGGGGACATTCGTGTGATGAAGAGTGAGCCCACACACAAAGAAACGTTCAGATTCCTTTAAATGATGAGTGCCTCCTCTAGCTTCCCAAGCTGCAGAGACTGACAGGCTACCCCAGAAACAAAAGCCTCACCTGAGCATAAGGAGAGGCATTTAATTTAGTCATTTGTTGTCATGCCGTTAGTGTTAACAAACACTGAACGATCTTCACTTGCGGATTTCCAGAAAACCACCATATGAGTGCCAGCAAGTTGGGGTTTGTTGTTAACCAAGATAGAATCAGAGGGAACACTGGAGCTTGCTGTTATCTTACTGTGGATATATATTTTTTTTTCTTTCTTTCTTTTTTTTTTTTTCAGCACTGGAGATTGAACTCAGGGCATTCTACCTCCAAGCTACACCCCCAGCCCTATTTTTTCTTCTTTATTTTGAAACAGGGTCTCACTAAGTTATGGAGGGCCTCACTAGGTAGCTGAGGCTGGCTGCGAACCCGGATCCTCCGGTCTCAGCCTCTCAAATACTGGGATTACAAGCGTGCGCCACCACGCCCGGCTGAGACTGTCTTTCAAAATAAGAAATAAAATCGAGCTGGGAGTATGACTTGAACATAGAATGCCTCTGGGTTTAATCCCTGGTACCACAGAAAAAAAGAAGGGGGAAGGAAGGAAGGATGAAAGAAAGGAAGGGAGGGAAGGAGGGAGGGACAAAAAAAAAAGAGAAAAGAAAACAGTGCCGTATGCACTTGGCCTTCAGGGCCCTCATTTCTTCAAGTGTAACAACACTGCCAGTAATAGCAGGTAGCATATATTAAATCTGAATGGCAAGTATGTTAAAATGAGATTGCCATTTGGTGATGGAAGCTACTCCTGAAGAGCCATGAGGAAGAGAGAGCACACGCACACGCAATTAAAACCGAAGGCCTGTGTACTCAGCAGGTAGCTCACGAGACAAGAGGATGACACTCCCTGGAGTTCCCAGGGTACAGAAGCTCCTTTTATTCAGGGTTTATTTTGAGTAGCTCTCTGTTCCTTTCAACCACGGGAGCTAACTAAAAATAGCTAGTGTGTCAGCTTTCCATTACTGTGACAAAACACCTGAGGTAATCAGCTCATAGGAGGAAAAGGTTACTTTGGCTCATGGTTTCACAGGTTTCAGTCCATGGTCACTTGGCCCTGTTACTTTGGGCCTGAGGCGATAGAGTACCTCATGGGAGGAGTGTGTGGAGCAGAATGATAGTTCACCTCACAAAGGCCAGGAAGCAAAGAGAGAGGAAACGGCCAGGACTCCAATATTCCAAATTCCAATATCCCTTCAAGAGCTCACCCCAACGGCCTAACTTCCTCCGACTTATCCTCATGTTTTTTTTTTGTGTGTGTGTGTGTGGTACTGGGGATTGAACCCAGAGGCATTTTACCTCTGGGCTATACTCCTAGCCCTTTTTATTATTTTATTTTGAAACAGAGTCTCACTAAGTTGCTGACACTGGCCTCAACCCTGGGATCTTCCTGCCTCAGCCTCCCAAGTACTAGGATTACAGGAGTGCACCTGAGGTAAGCCACCCTAGCTGGCCCCACTTCTTAAAAGTTCCATCACTTCCCCATAGCTCCATGGGTGGGAGACCAAGCCTTTAAACACAAAGGCATTTGAGGAACAGTCAAGGACCAAACTACAGTAGTTGTGGACCATGTTAAAATGTCCTTTCTAGCCGGGCGTGGTGGCGCACCCTAGTAATTCCAGTACTTGGGAGGCTGACACAGGAAG
>PVLC010044073.1:0-12316 GCA_004027655.1 Graphiurus murinus
AAAAAAGATTGGCTTGCATGCCTGCATGCATCCGTACACACACACATACACACACACACACACCACACACACACACTTTTTTTGTGGTACTAGCGATTGAACTCAGGGGCATTCTACCTGTGAGCTATACCCCCAGCCCTATATTTTATTCTCTATTTTGAAACAGGGTCTCACTAAGTTGCGGAGTGCCTCACTAGGTAGCTGAGGCTGGCCGCGAACCCGGATCCTCCAGTCTCAGCCTCCCGAATGCTGGGATTACAAGCATGTACCACCACGCCCAGCTTTTTTTTTTTTTTTTTTTTTTTTATAATTACAATATGGTTCAATTTTGTTATGCAAAGCTGAACAAGTGTCTGGCACTAATAGTGCTGAAAAATTATGCCAGATAAATGGTCAATTAATTGACTTTAATTTGCCTCTTGGAGCCAGCCACCTACATAACTCACTTTAGTTGTTTTAATGTTTACTGATGCAAAATAAAAAAAAAAAAAGAAAAAGAAAAGAAAACTGGACAGAAAATGGCACTTTTGGTCATTTTCCCTCAGTACCTCTCCAAATGTTAAAAATGAAAACAGATTTGCAATTATAGATGTTTCTAGATGTCTCTGCTCCCAAACAAGAGCAAAGTGTCCATGGGTGAAGCGTGGAAAGTGGCGAGTAGGGCCCGGGAACTGAGAGGACTACAGCCAGGGTTTCCAGGGGGAACAGCCTAGGTATGCACAGCGGGGGCGGGGCTTCGGTGCTTGCGAGAATCAGGCCAAGCATCAATCACAAAGAGCACTAGCAGGTTCCCAGTGACGCCAGAGGCAGGAAGTAAACTCCCTGAGGGTGAACCTCGCTGGAAACCCATCCCAATCCCTTCTTCTGAAGGTCGTTTAATTTGTATTTACTTCTACTTAGAAAAAAATAGATTTTTTTTTTTTTTTAATTTGCAGTACTGGGGATGGAACCTAAGGGCCTTCTACCTCCGAGCTACAACCCCAGTCCTAATTTTTATTCTTTATTTTGAAACAGGGTCTCACTAAGTTGTGGAGTGCCTCACTAAGTAGCTGCGGCTGGCCACGAACCTGGATCCTCTGATGGATCTCAGCCTCCCAAGTAGTGGGATTGCAAGCCCGGCTCTCTGTCTTTTTTTTTTCTTTTATGTGCTTTTATTGGTGCATTATTGTCTCATGTCATAAGTAAATCATGTTGACAATGACAGATTTGCACACAGCCCTTGATCTCAGAAACTCAATTCCCAGATTTCACCAGCATTAACCCATTTCTGCAATGAACTCCTCAACTGGCAGTTAAGATGTCTAGATATCTGCTTTGTGTGGGAGCGAGGTAAAGAGTGCTGGGGCTTTGTTTTCCTCTCTGTAGGGTTTGGGGGCTCCGGAGAGCAGAACCCCAACAGGACGTCTGCCACCCCATAAGTGAAGCTCAGTGCGAGACTGGTCTGGAGTTACAGAGGAGGTGGTGGGTCCTTCTTCCTCCACTGCGGAATCTTCCTGCAGCTTGGAAGTTTTGTCTCAGGAGGGTGTCTCAGGAGAAAATGGAAGCAGAATGCCCTGTGAATGGCCCTGGCTCAGCGGTGTATTAAGGCAATCAAGCTTAGCCAGGCTGCTCACCCCACCTCTCACTGTGGCTTTCCTGAGTGGACCTTCATTCCCGTTTGGGCTACTGTCTGCAAGTGTCCATTACAATCCCTGAGGTGAATTAGACAGAAGGGCTTCAGAGGAAATAGTCCTCTGATGGTCACTAACCAGAATGCTCAGAGGGACTATTGTTTTATGTGTGTGTCGGGGGGGGGGGGGTACTGGGGATTGAACCCTAGGGCATTCTACCACCAAGCTACACTCCCAATCCCTTTGTTTATTCCTTATTTTGAAACAGGGTCTCTCTAAGTTGCAGAGAGCCTCATAAGTAGCCGAGGCTGGCCTTGAACCTGGATCCTCCCGTCTTGGCCTCTCAAGTACTGGGATTATAAGCATGTGCCACCACACCTGGCTGGGGCTATTGTTTTTGAAAAAGCTTTGGGCGAGTCTAAAATCATCCCAGCTTTTGGAAAGGACATTAATTTCCCATGCTTAGAAGCGTATTTTGCACATATCAATCTTCTTAGGAAAAGTCAGATTTTATAGTTCCTTGAGAATTACCATGTATTTGTAAGTTTATGGGAACGTGGTAAAAGTCAACACTCATGCTGAAAGAAAACCCAGAGAAAATGGCTGGAATACTCGTCCTGTCTGTGTACATTCTGGGTCAGGGAGAGTGTAGGTCTGAGTTTAACCTCTGCAGGTTGTAGAGGAACCTTTTCTGCCTGTTTCTTGGGGCAACTGGTCAGTTTAGCACATTCCTATGACTCATTGTCTATACAAACCACAATGAATATAAAATAAATTGGATAAACTTATCCCCACCCCCTCCAGTCATTAGCTCTGACTTACATTTCCTGGGAATGGAGAGTGTGCAGAAGTGACCCTAATACTTAGGTGGGGCACCATGGACGCCTTCACTGGCTGGGCGTTCCCGGTGGGTCACCACACAGGACCTTGGGGAAGCAGCTGACCGTGTTCAGATGGATGGATTCCAAACCTTCCCTCTATCTACCCTAGGGGTCAGGCTTGCTCTTGGGGCTTGCTTCCCCCTCTGTGAAGCGGAGTCCATCTTTCTCCCAACTTTGAGTGGTGTGATGGTTCCAAGGCTCATGGCCAGCCCTGCACTCAGGGCCCAGCTTGAGAGATGCTTGGAAATGTTAGCTCTGGTTATGTCAGCCCAGGGGCATGAGGAACCCAGTGTAAAATGCACCCAGGAGGAAACGCAAGCACTTCTTCCTTCTAAGCTGGTTCCTCTCCAGAGAATCTGCAGTTACAACTGCAGCAGCCTCCTAGAAGAGGGGCAGCAGAAGGAAGCCAGGTGTGTTTCCACAACCCAAGGCTGTCTTCTCGTGCACACATCAGCCAGCATGACAGGATCCAGCTCAGGGGCCCGGCCCACACAGAACCCACGAAGCTATGGCCATTGGACAGATCTTTGACATTCAAGGTCAAGGTGACCCATCTTTGGGGGTCTCTTCTGCATTGTTTTCCTGTGACACGTTTCTTGAACAAACATATATCGTGAAAACTAAGAAACTAGTGCTTATACTGTGTGTTTTCTTGTTGGCATTTAAATTCTCTCAAAACGAAAGAGCTCCAACCCACAGTTAGCTTTTTAGAGTAGCAAGGTGGTGCCAGTCAGAAAAGTTCCAATTTCATTTTTTTTAGCGGAGCAAAGTCCTAGTCAGAAAAGATGGCTGCTCATGTCACAACCAGAGATAAGAGTGGATGTATTGAAAGTGCCCTGGACCTTCACAGGACTGGAGGGGGCATGCTGAGCCTGCTGGTCTCCCAGGCAACGCCAGCTCCCTGGGCTTATGGCAGAGATACAGCAGGTCCTGCTGTGGTTGCAAAAGGCAGGGGCCATTTCCTACCCAGCTCCCTGCCGTTGCCACCCTCCTGGAAATACTGCCAGCAGCAGCCGGGGAAGGAGAATGACCAGAGGGCCTTGGATCCTTAGTTCCAGTCCTGGACAGAACAGCCAAGCACCACTTGTGATGGTCTACCTCCAGCCCCAGCCAAGCACGACTTGCGATGGTCTACCTCCAGCCCCAGCTCACCTAGGTGTGGTTCTAACAGCTCCTAGCAAGGGTACAATCACCTGTCACCCGATGGGCATGTTCAGTGTTGATCAGCAACTGATGGCAGAACAGTGAGGCTCAAGGGCCACCTGGCAAACACCTCCAGAGAGACTTCAGGACACCTTATGACCAGTCGTGCCGTGTCACCATTAACCAACGCTGTAATCTGATTTGTGGTTTCTGTCATGGAAATTCACTGCACTGTGAAATGACAACACACACACCCACATGTTGTAAAATTGGATTGTGTTTCCATTCAATGTGTGTGCTTGTGTAAATACCCTCCTAAGTGCTTCTCAAATCTGGTCTCCCAACAGCAGCATCCGTGCAACTTGGGAACTGGGAACATTGCACACTTCCCGGCTCTGCCCAGCACCCCCTCCCAGCCCCCAGAGGCACAAACTTTATTTTAAGAAATCTTCCAGGGGATTCAGATACACAGTGCAGAGCATGCATGTTAGGGTTAATGGGGACCTTGAGAGTTCTAAATACTGGATACAATTAGAAATATCTGCAATGCTTATAAAAAAGAAATACCTGTCCTCACCCCCAGAGAAGCTATTCCATGGGGCTGGTACCCCAGCCTCATGTTTTCAGAACACGGTGATGCTTGCTCGCTGTGGAGGTTGAACATCACTGACACCAAGACCCTGAGCAGTTGAATAGCCTGGGTCCCAGAGCTGGTTAACCGGTGGCCAGGCACACACTGAGCTGTCTGCAGGGCACTGAGGGACACAGTGTGCCGGGCTGTCGTATGAAATCAAATAATCAATGCTGAGCTTCTGGATTCCTAATCTGTCTGACCTGGATGAGTCACTGGCAGGCTTCGCTATTACTGCCTCGGCTCTGAATGAGCCATGACTGTGCTTTCGCCGTGATCCCAGATTGGCTTTAATACACACGGAACTGTTCATCCTGCAAGACAAGATGACAAACCTTTGGCACAACAATGACGTCAGCAGCGGGCCAAGAGGTCATCATTTTCACATTAGATTTAATCAGGATTCTTTCCTGTTTGCATCTTTACAAATCAATAACTGCTGCATGAATATTATGTTTCCAGTACAGTAAATATGTGACCTTTTCAAACAAAACAATGGTTCTATTTCTGAACTGAATGGTTCAGCTGCATGTTCTTGGATCTTCTTGATTTGAGGAGAAGTTGCACCCAACTTTTCTTTTGATCCAAGTGTCGGTTGTGGCAGTTAAAATATAACCCCAGCGCAGCACCTCTGATTTCACCTGACTCTCCCAGCCTCCGTGGGGGTCCCAACAGCTGGACAGCTGTACCAGCTTTGCAGCTGCCTGCTGTCCACCACAGGGAGGCAGGTGGAAAAGGAGGGCTATGTTTTTCAACTACTCTGTGTATTTTTCCATCTGTACACAAAAGAATAATTTCACAGAATGTACTTTTGCTTTCTGACATTTGCCATTTGGGATAACGGAGCTGATTCACCCCTCGGGGGAGACAGTAACTCAATTGCAGTTAGAGTCATTCGGTGTTTGTGATCCACCTTCCCACACCTGTGGTGTTTGTGACAGTGCACAACTCCGAGTCTCCTCCCTAGTGCTGGGAAACCAGTATTCATCATGCAGGATGTCTTCTGGTGGCGACTGCCCTTATCACCTGATATTTTGCCCATTGTCATGTGTTCAGTAATCATCGGCATCTCATAAAACAGGCTGGGGGTTACTATAGCAACACCAACCCACCCGCTTGGTGAAGGAGGTTTGTGGACCAGGAGATGGTGTCCTTTCAATCTCCAACTTGCAGGGCGGGGAGCAGGACTCTCAACTGACACATGAGATTACATAGCAGCGAGCCTGGAAGGTGGTGTCAAGCTTCCAGAAAGGGCTCAGAGACTCCGGAAGTAATCAATTCTCTACAGGGGACCCAAGACCACCTCCTGTAGCCGGCATGATTTAGAAAACAGGTGTCGACTCTCAGATTCTCAAGCCTCATGAAAGCAAGGGCCAGAAAAGTTTGGGAACAGAAATCAGAGGGCTGGTCCAGTTCAACACCCCTTGCTGGGGTCAGTCAGCCCCAGGGTGCAGCAGACAGCCCAGGGCATGAGGTTCCAGCACCTCCTTCGTTCCAGCTGTGGTGGCTTCTCTGCGCTGAGAGGGAACCTCAGCTAATCTTGCAGTCTTGCAGTCTTTGCCAAGCACCCTCTCCCCAGCTCACCTCTGTTCCAGACTCTCTTCTTCCTTGGGAGACTGTTCCTTACTCAGCTGCAGGCCTCACCCTCTCTGTCTTTACTGGATTTTTACAGAGTACCTGCCTTTCTGGATGGGTGGGGAGCAGGAGTCAGCAGGTGGCCTCAGGTGTGCTGGGTGGACATCCTTACTCAGTCACTTGCTGGACAATGATCAGGGACACACCCCTGCTGTCTCGGAGGTCCCTTTCCTAACACAAGGGGGTGTCTTCTCAGGGAAGGAGGGCCCCTTTCCAGTCCTTCTCTGGTCTTGCCCTGTGTAAAGGGGCAAGATGGCTGAGGAGCCAAGGGGACATTGTCCACTGGAACCCAAACTTCCTTTCTTGTCCCCCTGCTGAGACCCAGGCCCCAGAAACCCTGAAGAAACAGTCCTGGGTTGACTTCAGAGGCCTGAGGGACACACTCAGCCCCTTTCCCAAGGGCGGGATGTTTGTGGGAAGCCCACCCGCCCACCCGCACCAAGTGCCGAGGAGAGGCCGGTGGTCATAGTCGCTTCTCACTGTCTCTCCAGGCTCCAGCTGGGAGATTCGGAGATTGGATGGGTCTCAGGATTTCAGACTCTAGCCTAGCATTTCTGGCCAATACACAGATACGCTGGCAGAATAGTTCTCACTGAGCTGTTTGCTGGGCTGACCAGAGCTTTATAATACATACACAAATGGTCTGAAAGCTGGGTTAGCCGCATAAACATTAGGAGCCAATTCTACACCATACAGTGCATGCCTCCTACGTAACACAGCGTCTACTCAGGCACCAAGAGACGTCACACTCTGTTACCACCTTCATTTGTTTATTTCCATGTGTTTTTGAAAGAATTTTTTGTATAGTGATTAACCAGGTAATGTTCAAATGGCTGTATATTGTGCACAATTACAGGAAAACCAGAAGTCAAAACAAGGGAGGTGAAGGGAACTAAGTTTGTTTTGAGTACAACCCTCGCTCTAGCATCCTTCTTCCTAACAACTTACCCAGAATGTGTAGCCCCACAGGAAATCCGACAGTAATTCAAAGCACGGAGTAGCCAGGGTTAAACAAAGGGAATGGCAAAAGCAGTGCCATTGGGTGGAGAGGGCCAATGTTCTGTTTCATGTGAGAAGGCGTTTGAGCTGTCTCCCGCCCGACCTCAGATTGTCTACTTGCGATAGGGATTCTTCCGGCAGCCATGAATTAAGTGGTGCCAGGGACGGTTTTACAGGCAGGAAGAGCAGGTGGTTGCCTGGGGCTGCAGCATGTTCCCGTGGCTGTGTCACGGGAGGGTCTGTAAGCTGTGAGGGGGCGCCGGGCTTGCAGCTCCCTCCCCCATCTTGCCTGGGGCAGCAAAGTCCCAGCAGCGCCCTGGGGTAGTATCAGAGGGAACATCTGAATACATTTACATCTTCAATGGGAACTGGCGGGGAGGGGAAAAGGAGAGAGCATGTTTACTATTTCATGCGCTTCTGATGGGCCTGTAGCCTTCTGTCTCCATCTCAGGCTGGAAGTGCCGCCGACAGAGCCAGGCGTTGATACAGGTGACTTGGCGGTCACGTCACCGCAGACTGAGCGACACCTGGCACTCTGGCCACCCCCTTTCTTTTCTGTGCCTCTTGCAGAGTGTGTACATCCTTGCATAACAGTCTGGAAAACCCTACTGAGGCCAGTCTATATAAGCACCCAGCTCCCCAACTGCCGCACCTGTGAAACTGTTTCACCCCGAGGAAGGCTCTGTAAGCAGCACTTTCCCAGAGCAGACCTGCCCAAGGGTGCTAAGGGGCCGATTCCGTCGTAGTATGTGTGTGGTGCTGGGTAAAGTGATCATTCACAGCTTCCAGTTCAAAGAATCACTAGGAGACACAGGGGGGCAGGTCAGCAGGCTACAGAGGAAGTCTGGGGCTCGGGCTTTGTGGGGGACAAAGGAGCCCTAAGAAATGCCCAGGAAAATGGGTATCTTCCATTAGTTGAGACTAATCCTCCCACTTCCAGACTGGTTTTGGACGCCTTCCTCTGGGAGAAGCTTCCCACCAGACCTGGAACTGCCTTTTAGCTTCCTCTCTGCCTGGTCCTTCCCCAAGTCAGCAGATCGGTCCTCTTTCTTTTTCAGAGACATTACAATTCGTTTCTGATTTGTGGGATTTTTGTTGTT
Source organism: Graphiurus murinus (assembly GCA_004027655.1). Taxonomy (NCBI): domain Eukaryota; kingdom Metazoa; phylum Chordata; class Mammalia; order Rodentia; family Gliridae; genus Graphiurus; species Graphiurus murinus. Next base: position 8,000 of record PVLC010044073.1, read on the forward strand.
GTTGTTGTTGTTGTCTCGATTAGCAAAATGTACCCCACAGGTAGAGCTCAGGGGATGTATTCCTATGTCAGTACGTCTATATAATCCACCCTTATTACCATGGATGAGCCGTACACAATCACATCAGTTAATTCATCCTTATTACCGTGGATGAGCCCTACACATTCACATCGGTGGGAGAAAAGATCTCCAAGCGCCTTAAAGGAATGCCCTTCACAAATGCAATGTCATGGCCAATTTTTTTCCCAAGAAAACGCACTTAAGCCAACAGGCTTAGAGTAAATCTTTCAGCCGCCAGCAGAGAGGAACTTAGCTCCGAGGAATTTAAAAGATGAATCTGCCAGGACTGCGGGGACTGCGCTGGAGCCCAAGGCCCAGGGCTGCAGGGGAGGCTCAGGACCTTTTAAGTCAATTGTTAGTGCTCTGTGTAGGTCCACAGGCTGTCAGCCACAAGCAGGAGCAAGGCCTTGGAGACAGCACTGGACACTCGACAAATTTTGCTGCAGTAAAAAGTAGCAAAGCCCACAGCACGAAAGGGCAATATCTAAGCCAGCCCTAGATAAATGCTATCTTGATACTCCAGTGAAATATGGCCTTGTGCATGCTTGGGTATAATCGTTGTTAAAATCCTGGCGCTCTTGTCCACAGACAAAGGTCAGGTTTGTGTTTCGTGTATGAGCATGTGCATAAAAATGTAAAACCAGTGGTCCAAGGTAAAGGAACCAAAGCGTCATCTTTGGGGTGGCTTTGCCTTCTTTCTAGATCATTCCGTGCTGTGTTACCTGTCGGACACTGATGAGTGGTATTTCCGAGGTGGTAAAGCTGGGAAAACTATCAGATGACAAGGAAAGCTGAGTGATTAGACTTGAGGGTAAAAGTGTATCTGGCTGTTGGGAGAGCAAAGGACGGTGCCATCAGGCTTCGCAGGAAAGAGCAAATCATGGGGCTTGCCGGCTCGATGCACCTGCTGGCTTTAAGGCCGCACAGAGCTAAAACCAGACAACCAGACAAGGAGCCAACTTGGGGCTGAGGGCCCCGACAGAGACAGCGACGCGAGCCATTGATGAACTAATGTGTTCTCTCTCTTCTGCCTCTCTCTCTCTCTATTTTTTTTCCAATTCCAGTTACAGTGATTCTATTCTTAGAACGTAATCCATGAAAGCTACACTCTTTATAAATCCCTCTTTTCTTGGTGCCTTGTCATTGTACTGGTGTGTGCGGGCGTGTGCACAGCATCACAAGGTCTGTTTCTCTCCCCATACTCCCCAAGCTTGGCTCCCCACACATGACCTTGAGACTCCGAGAGACACATTCATATAAGCTCCCAAGGTCACTTGGTCAGGTTTCCTGCACATGGCCCAATTTTGTTCTTCTTTATGGCTAAGGGAAACTCCATGGTGTGTAGATATACTGCAGCTCTGCAGACACTCAGGTTTTAGCCCGATGAGACTAATTGAAACTCTGACCCTAGAAATTGTGAGGTACTAAATTTATATGATTGTATGTGTCTAAGTTTGTGTATTTTTCTCAGCAGAAAATGGAAATAAATGCATCTTGTAACTTCAGGCTTCTTTGAAGTTCACAGAGTAGACGAACCAGCCAGGTATGTATGTATGTATGTATGTATGTATTTATTTATTTATACTAGGATTGAACCCAGGGAAATTCTAACACTGAGTTACTCCCCAGCCCTATTTTCTTTGTTATTTGAAACAGGGTCTTGCTAAGTCACCACACGCACACATGCTGATTGAAACCCTGCAATCCTCCTGTCTCATCCTCCCAAGTACTGGGATTCCAAGTGTGCACCCAAATACCCTGCAACCAGCCAGGTCTTCACATTGTCTTGCTAAGTGGACTTTTCTTGGGATACGAGTCACCCTCTCAATCTGGAAGTTGTATCCATTGCTTAAAATGGAATTTTAAAATATTTTGCTGTTTTGTTGTTTTGCTACTGCCCTTAGGCAAATGGGCTGCACAGGCTGATCCTTGCATATCGGCTTCTTTGTGACCCCACTAGCTGTTGACCTCTGCTTGGCTTTGCCTGTCCTCCTCGGTCCTGCTGACTGTGTGCAGTGCTGTGCCTTAGAAGCAATTCTCTCGAGTGCTGCTTCAAACCTGTGTGTTGATGCTTTCTACTTTCCCTCAACTACACCGGCTCACACAGCCCCTCGGACGCCTCCGTGCACTGTCTTCAAGCTCCTGTGTCAGCTCTGTGTTTTCTCCATCAAGGTCAAAGTCTCATTTGCTTTTGAGTTTGTGGAGAAGGGCTGGCTCATAATTCCTTTATTTTGGAGCAGCATTTTTCCAATTCCTGTTTTCATCTAGAAATTAATTTCTCTGTTTTTTTTTTTTTATTTCCTTCCTACTTGAAAAATTATAGAATCTTGGTGTGTTTTGCTGGTCCTCAAATCCCTCCTGTTTGAACGGCTGGGCTCTTTCCATATCATCTGCCTGTTCATATGGGAACATCCTGGTGTTCTTCAGGACAGCAGGAATTCTCAGTGTGATGCGGGGTCTTGGAGGTTTCTTTTCTTTTTTTTTTTTCGGTCCTGGGGATTGAACTCAGGGGCATTCTACCTGTGAGCGACACCCCTAAGTTCTATTTTTTATTTTTTATTCTTTATTTTGAAACAGAGTCTCACTAAGTTGCAGAAGGCCTCACTAAGTAGCTGAGGCTGGCCGCGAACCCGAATCCTCCTGTCTCAGCCTCCCAAGTACTGGGATGACAAGCAGATTTCTTAACTCACTCTTCTTTCCGGTGAAGAAAGACCGAGGCCCGGAACTGCTGCCAGCCAAGCCTTGCCCTCTGCCCCACAAGGTCACTGGGCATGACCTTGTGATAACACATTTGTCTGGTTCCTCTCGGCCACTTTTCTTACAATTATACTCCCTCCAGAGACATGCCCAGGACCCTACTCATGACTGTCTTGCCCTCATGGCCGCTGTTCCTCTGAGACGTGAGCCCTGCGGGGCTTTGCCGGGGCCAGAGCCCATTGGCGTCCACAATTCGTGGCTTCCACATTTAACTATCACTGTTTTTCAGAGGCAATGCTCCAATTTTATTCTTTCTTTCCTTTATTTTTGGTTTGATCAAAAGTGAGATTCACTGGTTTTTGTCTGGCTCCTTATTTTGGAGGTATGCCTTAGATTTAAGGAAGGAGGAAAGTCCATTTCAATTCACCAAATTCAATTCAAAGCCAGAAATCCTCACTGGCTGTGCACCAACGGGCCATCTACCTTGTTTCTAAGGCAGATTTGGGTGTTTTTCTGTTTAGCTTCCTGCTGCCATGGCTGGATGGTTTGGATTTGGGGGGAGTTGTTTGTGGTAGAGGTGGTCGCCCTGCTTGTTAATCACTCGCTAATTTGAGAAGCATGTTTTCTGTGCCTTTGAGTAAGTGCATGGTAAAAGCATTTGACTGGACTTAATCGCATCAGGACCTTTTGGCTTGCTGCTAATAACTTCCTTTCAGGTTGATATCAGTACATTAATCACCACTTTTTAAGAAATAGTTACTTTCTACTTTACATTTCATCCAGTTTCCTCTCGGTCAGCCTGGTCACGGTGGTCTGTTGTGTTTCCATGAATATATTTAAACGGGCTGTCGTGCGCCTTGGTGGGGCCTGGCTGTACCTTGCTCAGGGTGTCCTCAGGCTGCTGGCTTAGAAAGGGTGCCCGGAAGTGGATGCCAGGCTCACGGCCATTAGTGCACTGTGCCAGATGCTGGGACTAATTACTTCCTCTGCTGAAGGGCACATAAATCCTGCATCTAACAACTCACTTTGCCAGTTCCCCCAGGAAGCGCGTCCCGTAGAGTTTACTGCATTCCTGTGGACGTAGCTTTGCCCCTTGACTTTCCGGACAATTCTTCAAAGATAGCTGGGATTGGCTTCATAATCATACCCCTACGTTTCTTATAGCTGGATGAAGCCCAGCTATAAGCACTTGGAGGCTCAGTTCCATTCCTGGGAGCCCCACTGTCTCCTACCACCTCCCCAATGGGCTTCCCCGGGCCCACACGTGCTCTTCCAGCTACCAGGTAAACACTGATCATGTCAGCACAGACGTAGGGGAAGAGGAAAAGAGCAGCTTCGCCTTCTGTGTTCTATTCACATGTAACCCGGAGTGCGGACCTGTGCTGTTCTCAGTAATGTTTCCTGTCTGAGCATTGCTGAAACTTCCCCCCTGGCTGCTAGTCCTGCGGCTGATTGTGTGTCCTCGATCAGCGAGGTCCATCCGGGTCTAAGTGGGGACAATCATAGCACTACTGGATAGGACTCTTCAGGGCCTGAGATAATACCTCAGATACACTGAGC
>PVLC010044074.1:0-12303 GCA_004027655.1 Graphiurus murinus
CTCTCTCTCTCTCTCTCTCTCTCTCTCTCTCTCTCTTCCCCTTTCTCCCCCACCCTCTTTTATGGAACTGGGAATTGAACACAGAGGCAACCTACTTCTGAGCTATACCCCTAGCCCCTTTTTATATTTTACTTTTAAAGAGGGCCTCATTAAGTTGCTGAGGTTGTCCTAGAGGTTGCACCACTGTCCAGGCATGGACCACTGTGCCCAGCTTTTTATTCATTTTCAATAGACCAACAATGTAGGTATCTTTACAGAGCTAATACTTTACAAAAGTTTCATTAACAACCCATTTGCTGCCAGGGCTACTCCAAATATTTTTGTGTATCAACCAAAGGATTCATTGCAAGTCTCACTTCTTTCCTGAAGCCTTTTCTATATGCTTTCTTCCATGAGATTTCTCCCTACACTGAGTGGTTGTTGTAATATATATCTTTTTTTTTCTGAAGCACACAGTTAATTATAAATACAACATGTCTTTAATTCAGAGGTCTAAAGCAAATCTCACAGTACTTAATTCCAGGTTAGAGGTGCATTGTGTGAAAATCAAAACAATACTCCATAAGTGTGTGGACTGTATTAAGCACCTACTATATGACACACTGATTTAAGTTCTGAGCCTGCTAAAGAGCATAAGCCCTATAAAGCACTTATGTTTTAGTAAGGTGAAAATATTTATTAAAAAAAGAAATAACCTTCTACTTTAAGTTCTCCCAAATTATTTATTATACCACCCCATTTTCAGAAAAAAATAATTACTTCACTGGAAACTACTATTTTTTTTCCTTGGTACTGGGGATTGAACTCATGGGCATTCTACCTCCAAACCACACCCCTAGCCTTATTTTTAAATTTTTACTTTTAAACAGGGTGTGACTAAATTGCTGAGGCTGGCCTGGAACCTGTGATTTTCCTACCTCAGTATCTCATATATTGGGATTGCAGGCATGGGCTACCATGACTATCTGCAGTCTACCTTCTTTAAGCAAATAAGCAGAAGGATGCTGTGACAAATCTTCATTCTTTTATGCATCTATATTTAGTTCTAGCACTCTCTAGGGGTAGGACTGCCCACTTTGGAAACCTAGGTAAGATATGCTGAATCCTGACATATATATCAGGTCTATATATATCCATTGCTGAAGTTGCGCAAAAACAAGTTGGATGATTTCTACCCTCAATTCAAAAAAGAATCTCTAGGGCATTTGTTGTTGTTTATTTTTAAGTAGGCAAGTAAAAGAAAAGGCAGCTAATATATACTTATATGTGAATGAAATAGCATATTGTTTTTCAAACTATATGGACTTCTGAATTTCAGAGAATGGTGTTAATGGGAGGAAACAAACAAACAAACAAACAAAAAACCCTAGGAGATGAAGCTGAACAAATAAGGCAGAGATGCAGTCAGGAAAAGCCTTGCATGTCATGCCAGGGAGCAGTATATTAGAATTAGCAAAGTCACAATGAAAACAGCAAGAGATAGCTTTGACAGGGAGGATGAATGCAGCACTGTCCAGTGCAATGGATGAACCTTAGAAGTCTCCAGGCTGGGGACTTCCTGGACTCAGCAACTCCTGCAGGCACCCTGCTCCCACTCCACAACAGTGATTGAAATGCAGGCTGACGATCCATCATCAAGGAAAGGAAAAATTATGTGCAATAAGCTATGTTTATGAAATCAGGGAAGTGTGTAATAGAGTTTAGAATGCCAGCAAACAGTGAATATTAGAAAAATTTATTTGGATGCTTACAGATGCGTTAGTTTATAAGTGTGTGAATCCTCTTATTCTTGAACATGACCAGTTATGTTAGGCAATACCTAGTCTATGCTATCTTTTCATATTCACTAAATTAGGTTAGTTTCGCCTTTTAGCATGCAAGCTCCTTTTTGACAAATATTTCATCTCATACTTCCTATGTCACTGAAGCCAATACTGAAAATACTTTAGCTCTTCGATAAATCGTTTATGATTGTTTCTATACCCAGGTCCAGTTTTTCCATTACTGCCTGTTATTTCTGACTCATTTATGAGATATCTCAGGACAGTCACTGAAACCTTCTATGGCTTATCCTACATATAAATCCATTAACCGTGCCCTATATTACAGATCACTTAGTTCCTAGCAAGCTCACTGGGGGAACATGACATGATAATGGAGAAAGAGAAAGAAAGTCAATTTAGGACACAGAAAGCCTTAGGATTTAATGCCGGCCAACACTCACTAGGGGAGTGGCTCAAGAAGCAAAATCTATGAACCTCAGTTTCTCTCTCTCTCTCTCTCTCTCTCTCTCTCTCTCTCTCTCTCTCTGTATTGTGTTACATTTATATTCATTTCAATATTTTAGAAAAAATGCATTTATTAAAGTACTGAGTTTTCCTGTCTTAAAAAAAGAATCAACTTAATGTCCCTTAATATTTTCTTCAACTTTTCATTAGTTTTTACACATTCCTTAAGTTTATTCTTAGATAGTTATATCTTCCTTATTGTTGATGAGAACTTGCTGAGATGTGTATTGTATTTTGTTGAGGAACCAAATGGTCTTATTTTTCCTCCTCCTCCTCCTTCTCCTCCTCCCCCTCCTCCTCTTCTTCCTCCTCTTCCTCCTCTCCTCCTCTCTTTGGATTCTTGTTCTTCTGACAAAGTCTCACTCTGTTGCCCAGGCTGGTCTTGAACTCAGGATCTTCCTGCCTCAACATTGAGAGTAACTGGAACTACAGGCATGCACCACCTTGCCTGGACCCAAGTTCTCTTTGTAGAAAAAAGATGATAGCTATTTCTGGCTTTGGAGGTGGCGTAGCATAATAGTTAGCAGCCCAATTCTGTCGTCATATGACCTACACAAGAACTTTAATTCTGCTGTATGCCAGCTAATTGTCTTTGAGGAAGTTCCTTAACCTGTCAAACTCCCAGAATCTTCATTGGCAAAGTAGGGATAATATATTGACACACAGGATAGTTTTAAGGATTAAACAAAGTATGCCAGTGCTTGCATTAAGATAAATGCTCTTTAAATGTTTGTTATTTTTCTTTGGGTACCAGTGGAATAATGGTGTGTAGCCATGAGACACTGTCATCTCTCTGAAGATTCTTGCCTGGTCTTTCTACTTCATAAGGAACTCATGTCTAGCATGTTGACTGGTGTATTACTAAGCATAACCTACCGGATACAGATGATGGGCCAGATAAGGAAAAGCACCAGGGACAAGGGTTAAAGCCCAGGAGATTCTGTTCCCATGGAGCTGGAGTGTGCTGTCCTCCTGGCACTTGAATGTTTTCTTGTTCACCTAGCTGAAAACCACCATATGTTCACTATTTTCAGGCTTTCCTCAGTTCCCCTTTACATAAAAAGATAATAGGTACAAAGACTCTGTGCAGTCTTATAAATAACACAGATTATTTTTGTAAAGCACATAGCCTATAGCCTCCGTACAAAGTAAGCATTCAATAAATAGCTATTAATAATGTAAAAAGAACTTTGTTTTTTAATAAGATACCTGAAAAGTGCATGGGATCCTTTTGATAAAAGACAAGTAATCATGAAAATAACTCATCAAACATGAACCCAGAACAATAGATATTATTTTCCTGAAATGGATATCAATGGCTCTTCACCTTGCCCTAGATCAACAGTCCCCTACAATATCCTGAAATAAGATAACAGGACTCATATTGACTTTGCTTTTTGGAAGTTTTTAAGTATTTAATATGACAAGCTTAAAATAAAAGAAATGAAGAAAAAGTAGCAGAGGAGCAATTTCAAATACAACAATCTAAGCAGTGGAGAGGTAGCTTTCTTAGAACACAATAGAGCTGGTGGCAGCTACAGTGCCTATAAGGGAAGGTGCTGAGGTATCCACTGATCCACTGCTGAGTCAGTGCTCAGATGATACATTCCCTAGTAGCAAACTTATTTTAAACATATTAATTTAATTATTATACATATTAGAAATTTCATGACCATGACCATTTTCTTGTTTGTTTTTTTGACTAGGGATTGAAACCAGAGGTATTCTACCTCCAATCTACACCCTGAGCCCTGTTTTGTTCTTTATTTTGAAACAGGGTCTCACTAAGTTGCAGAAAACCTTGTTGAGTTGCTGAGGTGGGCCACAAACCTGCAATCCCCCTGTATCAGCCTCCCAGTTACTGGGATTACAAGTGTGCACCACCAGACCCAGCTTATTCTTTTGTTCTAACTCGAATTTTCCTGTAGGAATGCAGGCACTGTTTGTGACCAAGATGTGTCACCTTTTTTCCTGATCTCCTCAGTATAAATGCATTTTTATGTCTATATTTCTAGAAGTAGATTTTTTTTGGACATTGATGATTAAGAAACAGTAAAATGACACCTGGGCTTCTTTTTCCTGGTCAAAAGGAGCAAAGTACATATTAGTACTGACTGCCTACTTTAAAATCCCCTTTTTCTTTGTCTGTTGAGCTGTCTGTAATCATCAGAGTGGAAAATAACTTTGAAAGCTCAAGCTCAGGGGGAAAAAGGGAGCTTTCGTGCCTCAATATGGCAAAGGACTGGCAGCCAGGAGAACAGCTTTTTTAAAACATAAGTTTTTACTAGGTGTTTTAAAGATCTACAAAATGTACAACTACATAGTATAAATCCCAGATCCGCCTGCTTGACCTGCAACTTTTCAGATAAATTTTGTTACATGGATAGCTAAGAGGAGAAGACATGGTTAGTTACTGAGAAAGAGAGGGGGAGAGTAAGGAAGAGAGGAGAGGGGAGTAGAACAGAGAGGAGGGAAAAGGAAGGGGGGAGAAGAGAGGAGGAAGGGAGAGGAGAGGAGGGGAGAGATTTACTTCAAACCAAAAAATCGAAAGGCAAACTTGCTTCTAGTCTATGTTGGACTCAATTTCGTTAATGACCCCAGTCTGTTTGCCTCAGCAAATTCACCCTGTATATTTTGTGCATGAAAAATGGTGCTGTATGTTTACTCTCTTTGCTTTTCTTCTGTTTCCCTTCATGGTGTTCATTCTGTCATCTGTACCAGACACTGTGAAAATACCTTAACATTCTTTGCAAGCTTCACAGACTTTTTTTTTTTTTTTTAATATGTTGAACTTAATCTTTTCCAGCTTCTTTTCTATTAAGGTTGTATGGAGGTTGCAGTTATTTTTCTTTCTATTTCTTTCCTCCTGCTGCTGCATTTGTAGACACACTGTCTCGTTGGTATATAAGATGTGATGTATTATGCATGTCTTTTCTAGCAGATTGGGGTGGGGAGAGCAAAAAGAGATGGTGAGCTAGGAGAAAGGTCATTGGCTCTGGAGAACGCCCACTGGCGACAGTGCTTATTGGCTGCAGGGGTTGGTCTGGAGAGGCCAGCAGGGGTGGGATTTGGAAAAGAACATTTATTTTCTCTCATCCAGGAGCCTGAATGAAGAGCAATCTTTTTGTTTGTTACAGTGATGGGTAATTTGGAGTACTTCCCTTTGCATGAAGAAATTTGCTATTCTAATCAAAATCTCGTCCCTTCCTACAAACCATTATAAGATACTTATGAAAATAGGCAGATTCAGATTTCCTGTTTGAATTTTTGTCAGCTTTCACTTTTATGCTCATTTGCAGAATCACATAACTATGAAAGGCCAATTAGCTCTAAGTCCCCAGAAAGTGACAGAATAAATTGCTTTCTTCCTAGCAAATCAAGAATAATATTGTGGGTGCAGTGCAAAAGTGTCCACCCAGAGACTTCAGTTCATTTTATCAATCTAATAGAGTGCTTTCAGCCTGTCTTCTGTGACTCTTCCTTCCAGTTTCCACTTTCCTATCAGAGCTCTTATATAAAACTTCTCTGTTTCTGTGCTGAGATAGAATAAGTCTATAAATTTGAGCTGTGCCTTGGTCAAGATGTTTAGGGTGGAATAGATCTTTCATGCCAGTCAAATTTTATTTAAATCACATCCAGGAATTTACAGAATTCTTTTTAGCAGTGTTGACTGTCACCAAGTTAATATCCCTTAATGCAGTATTTGGATTATTCTTTTCTATGGAGGGTGGCTGGGTTGATATCACTACCAACTGCAATAGCTATGCAAACATGACTGGAGACCATGGCACAATTGCAGTTTCCAAAATCAAACAGTCTCAAAACAAGAGCAGATTGTGGCTTCTCGGAAGTACTCCCGGACAGGCATACGTGAAAGTTGCCTCCTGTCTCCAAATTTCTTTCTGAGACTCTTCTAGATGTTTTTGAACACTTTGCTCCCAAGTGGCCTGGGACAACTCTACCATCCACAGGAAGCTCAGGGCACCCCACAGGAAAGAAACATAATCCTTCAAGCTGTGAGGCAACCACTGGGAACAGAACATAGAGCAGCCCCAAAGGAGGCCATGTCCATCACTGACAGCACGGGGACCCAAGGTAAGTCTTATCTCTGGAGAAGTGATGCATCTCAGGGTTTTCTCTGAAAGGATCCTAGCTATGTAGTCATCATTGTGAGAACTATTAGTCTTGGTGGTATTTTAATAACAAGGGACTTGACTTAGATGTAGCGTTGAATTTTTTGTTTAAATCCATTGGCTCTGACTGAAAGAGAGTGTCTAAGCATTTCTTGTTTACATGCATCATCGACATTGGTGTAAGTGGACTGTATTCAATCAGTGCTATTAAAATGAATAGCGTTTATTCATGACAACCAGGTTAGGCTCCAACCCAATTTTTGTTGTTCAGGAGAATGGAAGCAAGCTCTTTGAGAAGTTTTGTTTTGGATTCCCATACAACATTTATATTAATACTCAATGAGCTTGACATGATTAGTGCTATTACAATGAATTCCAAAGGGATTAATGGGGATTTGCTACTTCTTGGGAGCTGTTTCTGTGCAGAGGCTGCCACTGAACAATCCCACGGTGGACTCATTTCATCAGAACTTTTGGATTAGAGATACTCAATAAAAACATCTGTATACTGTTATAGGATTTACATTCTCCCCCTGTTAGAGATGGCATTGCTAACTCTACTGCACTACTGGGGCTCATTTAATCTAGCATTTGTTTCAGCAAGTACTTCATAAAAAAACAATTATTGAGTTAATTGTGATGTTTCCAGTCCCGTATCCATTTATGATATCCCCTCCACCTGTAAACTCCTTTCCCAGTTGCCTTGTAGAGGTAAACCTGAATAATTTCACAGCCTATAAAGTATGTGTTTTGTTATCATAAAATATGTGACAAAAACTTGACTGGTACAGAATGTAGTGTTCCAGTGTCATTTGGTCCTGCTTTGAGGAAATTGAACTTTGTCAACTTAGCAGGATATACGTTCATTCAAACTCTGTGCTTACCTTTCAGCTGTCCTTCCTTGAAAGGTTCCTTCACCTCCCCTCCCACACACGTTCAAAAATTTGCTCAATGTGTCCTTCTTTGAGTTATTTTTAACATCAGAAAAGAAAAGAAAAAAAGACTACTCTGAAGCCTACTGTATTTATAAATAGGAGAAAAAGTTAAATCATCCTAAATTCTCACCTATTTTCTTTGACTGGAGGTTCTAGGTATATTTTTTCTGGGTTGTCTGAGTTACTTTACAAAACCTCACACAGTTGAGCTGGGCATCTTCATTTCTAAAGTTTATATTTAAGCAATTTCCTAAGATGTTCACTGTCTGTGATGAGAGAAAAAAAGCCACAAAGAGGAAACAGACTGGCAAAGGGCAATCTGGGAACTAAAATGTCAGAAACTGTAACACAGTAAGTTCAGGAACATGTCAGGAGAACTTCCACTTGATTTCTATGGTGGAGAAGCTTGCGCTAAAGCACAGCATCGCAGCTCAGTATTGTCTTGCCTTTTCTCTTGTACTTGTAGACCCATAAAAACAATTATGCTTAGTTTTGTAGTTGCAATAAAAATAGCATTTGCCCTACTTACCTGACAATTTAAGGTGTTTATTATTATGCATTCATTCATGCTAAAAGGATGTTACTTATTTAAATTGCATGGGTTAAATCCAGACCAACGATGCTACTGTACAGGCTATATCTGAGGATAAACCATGCATTCTCATGCAAGTGTGATGAAAGAAGTTGTGTGTAAGCAAATATAGGGAGCCAGAGGAATCATACAAGAAGTTCCAGCTGAATACAGTTGCATTTGTATTTTTAAAAAGGCAGTGGAGATTCATACTAAAAAATTCAGTTCATGTTAACCTATAAATAAGTGATGGTCTAGTGGACAGTTCAGGAAATGGTCTCATTAAACCTAAGGAGCAGAGACCACAGCCATCCTAGCCAGCAATAACTGTCAATCCTAGCTGGAATCACAGCCAGAGTGTTCCTGTATTGTAAAGGTACACAAGAGGACAACAGTGTGGAACCTCAGATGATCCCCCATGATACTTAGTTTAAAATAACATAACACAGGCATGATTGGGGTGATGGAGGTATTTTGTATCCTCATTGTGGGAATAGTTATACCAATCTCTGCATGTGTTAAAACACATAGTACTATATACCATAAGGGATCAATTATGCTATATGTGAATTGAAAAATAATTATACACAGAGTTATAGTTAAGGCATGATTTAGGATATTTCTGTTGCATCTCACAGAGGAACAAAAAGAGGAACTTCACTGACAGGCTAACATATTAATATATAAACATAAAATTAAAGAAAAAGCTGGGATTGGTGGCACATAATCCCAGTACATGGGAGACTGAGATAGGAGCATTACAGGTTCAAGGACAGCTTCAACAATGTAGTGTGAATCTCAGCAACTAGCAAGATTCTTTTTCAAAAACAAAGTCATGAAAAGGGCTGAGGTTGTAACTAGAAGGTAGAATGCCCTGAATTCAATCCCCAGTACCACCAAAATAAACAAATAAATAAATAATAAAAATAAAAAGCCTAAAAATCACATAAGATATAGAAGAAATTTCAAATAATATCAATTGCTCAATATTATTTGTAAAGATGCTCTATCAACTTACAAATGAAAGATGACTTCTTAGCCAGGTATGCAGACATTTTATAATGCACTCCCAATGTATCCTTCAGATGCAGCTCCATGTAAAGGCCCCCAAATATTTTATCCACAGTTGAGAAATCTCAAAATTCTGAACACTGAATGTTTTTTTCATATTCATTTGGTAGCAAAACATGATGTGAACCAACATGATGCTTTTTATGTATGTGACTGGGTGTGAATATTTGCATGCTTGCTGCAGAAATACTACTGTGTTTGATTAGTAGGTGCTGCCTTGAGCCCACGGGGTGTGTTTTAATATACAGAAGGCAAACTGAATTTCCTTTCTAAAATTTGAAAAACTTAGAATTTCACAACATACCTGACCCCAGGGCTTTGGGTAAAAGATTAGGAACTGTGCTTTTAAGAGACTATGTCTGAACAAAACAGATGGTACTACCTACTTCTCCTGACAGGTATAATGTGTTTACGCTTGGATACCTTTGCTAACATCACTCCCTGCATTCTGGATGTACTGTTCTTCTAACTCAGTCATATGATAACCACATTTCAATGTCATTTCCTCCATGAAGCCTTCCTTATACACCCCAGAGGGGCTTGTTAACTTTTTTTCTATATTATATACTCCACATGAGGTTGTTAACCTTTTTTTCTATCTTATATGCTCCAAATGGGGTTGTTAACTTTTTTTATATCTTATATATCCTCCTACATTATAATTTCATGAGAGCATAGACTGCTCTGATTAGTCACCACTAATGTGGGAATCAGGAAATCTCCGGACCAAAAGTTACAGTCACAGCCACCAGGGCAAGGATGAAGACTGGAACTCTGGATCAAGGCTAGAAATACAATAGTGAGGTTGGAATTTACCCGGGTCTTGGCAGAAATGGATTAGCATGAACATGGCAAAGGCATCTAGAAAGAGCAGACTAGCTACCATATATTAGACATTGAGTGAGTCCTAGAGCCTATGCAGGTACTTTAGAGTCATTATAGCATTTACTGCCCAACTTTGGGGTAGTGTTTCTCTCCATTGTACCAAGACAGACTAAAGCTTAAAGTGGGTACAGCCTTGACCAGTATCATCTACCTAGTAAGTTGCACAGCCAAGGTTGAAACTCAGTCTAAGTCCCTGATTCATACTCATAACCACTGTGCAGTACTGCTTCTTCAATTGGAGGTAGATGACAGTGAGAAATTAGGTTTAGGTGAGATAGACTCTGGAATTGGGAACTTAGCATTTGACATGCTTTGCAATGCATGGGATTTTACCAGTGGTGCACTGTTGTTACCCATGATTTTATATCTAGCAGCACTCAGATTTTCCCTCACAAGCTCTAAAGCTTCACACCTCTCTGAACCTTAGCGTTCTCTTGTCTGCCAGGATAGGCTCTCTACCCTTAATAGGCATAGCAACAAGTACAGTCAAAACTGTTCTTTATATGATACCACGGCTAGAGAAATGAGAAGAGAGATTAAACCACACAGAGGAGATGAAGTGGAAACAGAATTCTTGAGAGTCTTGGAATTTTTTAGGCATTTTCTTCAGGATATTGATCCTTTGGGTTCCTGACCCCGACAGGGGGTGTATCATATTCATTATAGACCCCAGCAGTAAATAATACAGTGTCTTGAATATAATAGGAAATAAATAATTGCTTGCAGAATGAATTCTTGCTAGGAGAGATTAGTAGAGCTGAATAGCTCAGCAGGAACATATATGTTTGACTCCTATCTTATAATAAGTGTCAATTTCCTTATGTTCTAAGCTTCGGGGACTTCAGAATTAAGTTTATCTATTTATGAATGTTCAAAGAAGAATTCATAAATTTTATTTTTCTTCAGGTGGACAAAATGTAGGAAACATGTAAATTTCTCCTAATGTTATTTTATTATTTCCATGGACTGAGGGATTTTAGATATATTGGATCCAATAGAAGAACATTCTGAAAGTGTCAACCAAAAGCTTGACATTGATTATTGTGCTCAGTCCAGCCTTTCATTCAGAATCCTATCCACAACCAGCATTTTCAGTCCAGGAGAGGAGACTGTAGATGAATTAATGGGAACAGAGTTAGCATAGGTTTCTCAACAATTTATAGACAGTAAATTAAAATCACCTGTTTATCCAGAACATTAGTATTGCTGGCTCTTGGCTCAAACTCTTTAGGATTAGTTTAAGCTCAGAGGGATAAATAGGCATAAATAAAATGTATTTTCCCATCTCTTATTTCACAAAGAAAAATTGTAAAAATAGTTGAGAATTTTTCCTTTCCTGTTTTATCTAGCATTTATTTATTTATTTATTTATTTATTTATTTATTTATTTATTTATTTATATTTTGCGGAACTGGGGATTGAACTCAGGGGCATTCTACCTCTGAGCTATATCCCCAGCCCTATTTTTTATTCTTTATTTTGAAACAGGGTCTCACTAAGTTGTGGTCTCAGCCTCCCGAATGCTAGGATTACAAGCGTGTGACACCACCCCTGGCTTATCTAGCTTTTAATGTTCTTGAGAAGTAGGGAAAAGTGAAATATAAGTTAATAGCATATGATGCTCTTACTGATGTTACTGTGTAATATGAGACATTAATGTATATATATTCATGCATAGGTTATTTTTCTATTAGTGAATGAGTATTGGCAATGATATATATATATATATATAGATAGATATAGATATAGATATAGATATAGATACATATAATTATTTTTATTTTGCTCTTTAGAGCCATTTAATTTTCTTCATCATACTTGTTAAAGAGCTGCCAGTTACAAGTGTGCTGGTTGTGTATTCACAGTTCTAGGAGATGCCATTTGATATAGTTAGATATAAATTGTCCCCTGAAGAGCTCACTTAATGTTTAGAATTGATGTAATTGAATCACTGGGGTTGTAATCCCAGAAACAGATAAATCCATTTTAATGGATTTGCCTGGGTGGTACTTGGTAGGCCAGTAGGGTGTGGCTGGAGGTGGTTCCTGGGGGTGTGGTCTTGGGATTATATAAAGAGTTCCTCCTAGCCTGGCATGGTGGTGCACTCTTGTAATCCCAGTACTTGGGAGGCTGAGAAGGAAGGATACTGGTTCGCGGCCAGCCTCAGCTGCTTAGTGAGGCCTTCTGCAACTTAGTGAGACCCTGTTTCAAAATAAAGAATAAAAAATAAGCCGGGCGTGGTGGCGCACGCTTGTAATCCCAGCATTTGGGAGGCTGAGACCGGAGGATCTGGGTTCGCGGCCAGCCTCAGCTACCTAGTGAGGCCCTCCTCAACTTAGTGAGACCCGGTTTCAAAATAAAGAATAAAAAATAAGCCGGGCGTGGTGGCGCACGCTTGTAATCCCAGCATTTGGGAGGCT
>PVLC010044075.1:0-12300 GCA_004027655.1 Graphiurus murinus
GTGTGTGTGTGTGTGTGTGTGTGTGTGTGTGTGTGTGTTTTACTGGGGTTTGAACACAGGGGCATCCTACTTCCAAGCTACACCCTAGTCCTTTTCATTTTTTGTTTGGAGACAGGGTCTTACTAGGTTGTCCAGAATCTCACTATAAGCCGGGCGTGGTGGCGCACGCTTGTAATCCCAGCATTCGGGAGGCTGAGACCGGAGGATCCGGGTTCTCGGCCAGCCTCAGCTACCATGAGGCACTCCACAACTTAGTGAGAACCGGTTTCAAAATAAAGAATAAAAAATAGGGCTGGGGGTATAGCTCGGAGGTAGACCAACACTGAGTTCAATCCCTAGTACCGCAAAAAAAAAAAAAAAGAGTCTCACTATATTTCTGTGGCTGGCCTCCAACCTGTGATCCTCTTGTCTCAGTCTCCCAAGTACTGGGATTACATACCCGGCTAAACAGAGATTTTTAAAGTGGGAAAGAGCTTCAACAGCAACAGCCCTGACCTCCTCATTGCTCGGATGCAGAAACTTTGCCCAGAGGACCAGGATACGGGCTACCAGACGCTCCTCTCTTGATGCCTGGGACCCCTTCTATCCCTGTGAGCTGCAGCATTAACTTCCTCTCTCACGGAGATGCACTAGCCTGGCCCTGCCTGGACCCACAGGGGCCTCAGAGCTGGGTGGACGGGTGGGGGTGCAGGTCCCAGGAAGATCCCAGCGGGTACTGGTCTGCCGCAGCATGGAGTCTCTCTTGCCCAGCAGTTTTGCCTGGTTGGGAGCAGGAAGCCAGTCCCCTCCCAGAGGCCCCCTCTAGGGCTCGGAGGGCGGTGGGGTGGGGGCTGGGATCAGCACCAGACAAAGAGCCACCTGCTCTCCTCCTGGGCCTCCCCCTGCAGGGCTCCCTGCTGTTGTCCTAGTGACAGGGGCTGCCCTGTGGCTCCTCCAGCCCCCAGCCCCCACCCTGGCCTGCCCACCCTGCCCCAAGCACATTACAGGCTCCACACCACAGAGAATGAGCTGGAACCAGGCCGAGCCTCCATTCTCTGCCAAACTCTACCTTTCATGCCAGGGCCAGACAGGCCAGACAATGGGGGGTCACCACTACCCTAATGAGGCCTCGGGGACTCCAGAGGATGACTAGGGGGAGGGAGAGACAGGATGGGGCCGGCCTGGGCTCCATGAATGCATGCAGGCCACCTTTCAACCAGCACCCATCACCTGGGAAGATGAGGGCAAGGTCAGAGGCTGACAGTGGGCGTGGGGCACAGGGTTGGGGGAGCAAGAGAGAGGTAGGTGCCGTCACCCCCAAAGGAAGCTTGGAGCTTCTAAAGGAGGCAGGGTAGCAAGGTGCATGGCAAAAGCCTATTCTTGCTTGGCCGCTCAAGGGGGTTTGTGGAACTTAAATGTAGGGAAATAGCCGGAGCCCTGACTGCCTATCTCTACAGTGGATGCTGAAGCAGACACGGGCCGCAGCTCACCAGGTCCAGGGCTGCAACGCCAGCCTCCCTGGCCTCATTCAAAGGAAGGGGCGCCTCTCTGTGGGGAGGCGTGGCACTCGGCACACCCACTGGCCTCCTTCAGAACTGCTAAGAGATGAGATCATACTAGCAGCAGGCTTTGGAGATTTCGGGGAAACGAGCCCTGGAAATGCAATTTCCTCATTAATAATGTGCTGAAGCTCCCCTCTCTCGAGGACTCTGCCCTGGATTCACCCACCTTGGTGGCAGCAGTGGGGCGCTCTCGGGAGGGAGGAGTTGGGGTTGGGTAGGTTCAAGGCTGTCTGACTTGGGCTGGGCTGATGGTGCAGCTGGACTGTGAACAGCACTGGGGGCACCTGAATAGGGCCCAGCTCTGGGGGGCTGGGGCAGGAGGGGGGGTTCCACATTCAGGAGGATGGTGGCGGCAAAGGGAGGAGAAAGGCACTGAGCAAGGAATGGCCCTCCCTCGCCTCCACCCACCTGCCTCAGCCTTGAAAAGACCTTCCAAAGGACTTTTAATCCCACCAGTGCCCAGCCCTCTGGCCCCTAATCCCCTAGGTCACCAGCTCTCCCCAGTCTGAGGCCACACAGGCACAGGCACACACACTGCCATCTCCTGTCTCCCACTCTGCGCCTCTTCCTGGGGCACTTAGCCCATCCAGGCTGGGGAAATGATCCGCCAAATTATCTGTATTCCTGCCATCTGGGGGTCCTTTCCCCTCTCTGAGATAAGGGATGAGAGGAGAGTTCCAAAAGAAGCCCCTCCTCCCCCCAGCTACCGTGCCTTTTGGGTAGTTTAATCTACCATGCTGCCTCAGTTTCTCCATCAATCAGGTGGAGAAACTTCTTGAGGCAATGGAAGGGAGCCCATGCCCTCCCTGTGCGTGCAAGCACACCATGTGAAGGAGTGGGGAAGAGAAAGTCACCGGCCATGCAGCCCATGGAGCAGCTGATCTTCTATTCTGAACCCCAGGGCAGTCAAGGGGCTGAGGGGAAATTTGCATGGAGAGGGGGTGCTGGGATCATTTAGGTCTGTGCTGCCAGAGGGTCCTGGTGATACAGGGGAGAGGGACAGCAGGTTAGAGACTCATAAGTCATGGTCCAAAGAGTGGGAAGAAACTTTGGTGGTTTCCAAATGTACCGCAAAATTGTAGAGGCGATGGGGCCTCCAAGGCCCAGGGCGGCAGGCAGGGGATTGCTGAGCCTGTTCACACACTGGCCTTCTGCCTACTGCCTGGCTGAACCACAACACAGTAAGAGCTAACATATTTAGATTTTTTTTTTTTTTTTATTCTTTGGTATGGGGATTGAACCCAGGGACATTCTACCTCTAATTCATACTCCCAGCCCTTTTTATATTTTATTTGAACACAGGAGCTCACAAAGTTGCTGAGGCTGCCTTCAAACCTGAGACCCTCCTGTCTCAGCCTCCCAAGCACTGAAATTAGAAGCATGGGCCACCATGCCTCGCACACTTAGAATGTTTGCTACCTTTCAGGCACTACTTCACTGGAGCCTCAGGTCAACACCCATCGTGATTTGCCTGGAACTCTCCTGGTTTATACTTAAGACTCCTAACATGATTATTAACAGTGACCCCTTCACTCTCAAAGTGTCTTAACTTGGCTAATAAATTATATAGTTTCCCCATTTCTGTTTTGTTTTTGTTTTTTTTTGGGGGGGGGGGCGGTGGTACAGAAACCAAGGCACCAAGAACTGAGTTTTGCTCAAGTCTGAACTGATAATAATTGGTACAGATAAATTCATACCCAGGCAGAAGGGCCCAGAGCCTGCACTCTCTCTCATCAGTAGGATGCTGTGTCTAAAAAAAAGGTTAAGAGACCCTAGTCTAGTCCTCTCAACCTCATCTAATACATACTTAACTAAGTATCAACTGTGGCTCAGACATCACACCACTTTCTGGATAGGAAAACAGGTACAGGGAGGAAAAGGAATAAAAGAAACTAAGTGAAGGTCAAAGAGCGAGTTAAAGCTCAAGGTGGGAATGATTTGAGGCTCCTGCATTGCATTTACTGGCCCCAGCCTTGCCTGTCCTTGTTTTTCTCCATCTTGTTCAGTGGTACGAAATCCGGTCCTTGATGCAGAATTTTCCCAATGTGTGTTTTTGTGGAACCTCAGGTCCCAGAGGGTGTCGGAGATAAGGATTCTGTGGTCTCATGGTTTGGGAAACCCTTCAAGAGGGGCATGAGGCACAGAACCACAGAGAGGTCTCTGCAAGGTGGTGGTGGAGAAACCCAGCTGGTTTTGTTCAGTCCGGCATTTTCCAAACTGATCTGACCTGTGATCATAGTATTTTTTTTTACAGTAACACCACATAGAATACGCTCTAGGATAAATGCATGAGTCCACAGTAGCGTTATGCTCCCCTTTCGTGAAACGCCGCCCCTTTGTCAGTGATTGGGAGCCAGGCCTCTCATGAGTGGCACAGGCTCTCGAGGCAGCTGACACTTTCCTGGAGTCCACTTTCCTAGCAAAGCTAGAAGTCTGTGGGATCCAGGCCCAGTTAAAGGGTTGACTGGGGACACAAGGTCCCGAGAGAAGCTGAGAAATCAGTGACTGGCCTAAGAGGGCCGCTGAGCTGAGCACTCAGGGACTGACTACTCAGCACCCAGGACAGCAGCATCCCCCCCCCCCGCCCCGCCCCACATCGCCAGTAAGCGGGCTGTGGCTTCGCAATTTACCCGGCAGCAACGAAGCGGAAGAGGAACCCGTCTACTTCGTATCTATTATGTATGTGTGACTTGCACGAACTGCATTTCCAGGTCAAGTACAATTCTGGTTCCTGCTCTCAGCATTTGAGTTCTTTCTCCAGGAAGACCCTCGCCGTCTCCTGCATTTGGAGAGGCCCAGGACCTCAGCGAGACTGTGAATGCTCCCAAAGACACCCAAGCAGCACCACCTGGGACCATGGAACCACTACCCGTGAAGACCTCTGGGATCTGGAAGGTGGGGACCCGGGACCTGGGACAAGTTCCCATCCCCATCCCTCCTGTCTCCTCTCAGTCCACCAAAGCAGAGTGCATCCTGGGAAATGACCGCTGGAGGCCTGTGCACTGGGGAGGGGGAGGACGGTCACCCGCTGACTCTGGGCATCATTACCCAGCTTCTGAGCAGAACAGAATTAACAAGGCTGCCCAAGGATTTATGGCTCAGCAGAACTGTCCCCACCCATCAGCCAAAGCCCACCAGGGAACTCTGGCCCATTCATGGATATTTACAACCCCATAAATTAGGTCCAGACTGCAGCTGCCGAGGTCAGAGGCAAGGCGATGGGAGCAGGTGCTTTCTCTTCCAGTGTTTCTTGCAAATGTGGATGCTAATTTGCCCCGTGGAGAAAATCACCTTGTGCCCTTCTACTGACCTCCCCACCACCACACTCTTCAAAATACGGACTTCCAAGCCAGGCATGGTGGCACACAGCTCCCACCTCCTGCTTGGGAGGCTGAGACAGGAGGATTGCAGGTTTGAGATCAGCCTCAACAATTTAAGTGAGACTCTCAGCCCAAAAATAAATAAATAAATAAACAAACAAACAAACAAAAACCTGACTTCCACAATTCTTTTTTTTTTTTTTTTTTTGCGGTATTGGGGATTGAACTCGGGCATTCTACCTCCAAGCTTTATTTTGAAACCAGGTCTCGCTAAGTTGTGGAGTGCCTCACTAGGTAGCTGAAGCTGGCTACCTAGTGAGGTAGGTCTCAGCCTCCCAAATGCTGGGATTACTGGCATGTGCCACCATACCCGGCTCTTTTATTACTTTTTTATTATTATTATTTTGGTACTAGGAATTGAACCAAAGCGCATTCTACTTCTGAGCTAGACCTCCAGCCCTATTTTACTTTTCAGTTTGAAGCAAGATCTCACTAAGTCACTGAAACTGGCCTCAAATCTGTGATCCTCCTGTCTCAGCCCCCTAAGACTGGGATCACAGGTGTGCACCATGGTGCCTGGCCTTTCATTATTCTTATTCTCACATCAACCTCAGATTAAATGCTATTAGTTCTATTTAACAGATAAGGAATTGAGGTCCTCAAAGAGATCCAAACAGACCACGGCACTCCAAGTGCAGACACTAGGCACCATCCCACCTGCTCCAAGATGGGACGAGGGGTGAGGTCCCAAAGACCTCAGGCCTCTGCAGATGGAATCAAGAGGGGCCCTGGTGTTCCCCACTTCCCAGGGCTTGGCCAGGCCAGGCTCTTGCCAACTGGAGAAGCTGAAGTGAGTCCAGGGTTCCCCAGTGCATTACTTCTGCTCACTCGGCTGCTACTCTAGGGGCTGAGGAGGCAGCTCAAGGAACTTTTCATGAAGCCCTGGGCCAATCCCCTAAGCATCTGTCCTCCCGTAGTCCAAAGAGCTGAATCCCAGGGGCCTGGGCTGGCAGGCTGATTAGGGGAGGCTGAGCAGAAAATGGGGATCCTGGCTGCATCCAGGATCTGTGGCTAGACAATCAGCATTTCCAAAAAGTCATCTAGCCCTCCCCATGCCTCGACAGCGAGGGGACAGAAAGGCCTCAGACCCACCCTGGGATGCGGGAAGCTGGGGCTGGGTGGGCAATGAGGGATGGGGGTCGGCCTCTCCCCTCGGCCTCCCCACCTGAGAGTGCAGCCTGGAAGACCCTGCTTCAGGGCCACCCCAGGCCTCCCAGGCCACTGATACCCTCCATTCCTCTCCCATGCTATGCCACAGGCTCTGAGGGGGAGTTGGGGGCTGTGACTCAGAGGCAGGCTCCTCAGGAACCAGGAGCAGATGTAGCACCTGAGCTGACTCATCTGGCCCAGCCTGTCAAGGTCGCCAGGGGACTGAAGTCACAGTGGGACCAGAAAGCCAGGCACAGCAGGCAGGAGTGAGTGGGAGCAGGAAGGGGGTCTGTTGTCTGCCCCATCTCCTCTTCAATCTAAATCCTGCCCTCTGCTGCTTCTCCTGGAAGCCACCAAAGTCCCTCTGGTCCCCCAAATGGAGAGATCCTGGAGAGGAAGGCGAGCAGAATGCAGACCATGAGCAGACAGACAGGATCAAACGGCACGAAACTCTGCCCCCTCCTGCAGCCCTCCGCTGTTTCAAAGCCACCCAGAAGTCTCAGGGACAATGGCACCAGCTACAGAGGCTCCTCATTTGCTCCAGGTCTTTGGGTAAGCCCCAGCCCTGTCGGCCTCAATTCCTCCTCTGTAAGGAGTGGACAGCACCTTCACTTCATAAACTGAAACAAGATGACAGACCTATGTGCACACAGTAGACACTCAGTGTTTGCTCCCTCAAAGAAATTTTACCCATGCAGACCTGTACTTTGCTTCAAAACAGTTGTTCATGGCTCAAGACTCACATACACTGACTCATGTCTGTAATACCAGACAGCACCCCAGGTGCATTCTCACTTTTGGCGACCAAGTAAAGGTCCAGCAGGAATTGCCAAATGGGAACACCAGGCAGAGAGGAGGCATGGCTGGTGCATCAGGGGTGGGGGAGGGGCATCCAGCTTCTACCCTAAAAACAGGCAGCTTGACAGGGAGACAGGAACCTGAGAATCTAGGCACTTCACTTCAAGATCCGGATCTATTATAAGTCAGTGCTTACTTTGAAAACAGGGTTCATTTCCTTAAATTCTGGCAGCATCAGATACTTACCAGGTGCTGACTACCTGCTGTGCCAGGCACTGTGCACACAGCACCCATCCTCACCCAAGGGGCAGGTATTGTTCTAGGCAGTTTACAGATGAGATCTGAGGCTTAGAGAGGTTGCCTGGCTTGCTCACTGTCGCACAGCTAATGGGGGCAGAACTAGGACTTGGGCCAGACATGTGTCCTTCCGTCCGCCTGCCTCTTCTCTCCACCTGCCTGAGTCACAGCTCAGGACATCAAGTAAGCAAATGGGATTCTGCAGGGCCTGGTGGCAGGAACACAGGAGCTCTGGCACCATTACTCCAAATGACCTCACAAGGTCACTGACCTCTCTTCCCTCATTTGCAAAAAGAGCGGTTTGGAAAAGATGCTTCCATTGACCTTCTAATAACCTCTGGTTCTCAAGGTGGCAGCAGCCACACAGTGCGGGGCATGGTAGCCCCGGAGAGGATATTTTAACCCAAGAAGGCACATGCAGGGCTGACGTCTGACCTGTCATTAGCTTAAACTTGTGTGTGTGCCTGTTATATGTCAGCTGGGCAGCTGGGCAGCCAGGCCGTGTATGATTTTAGATCCCTCAGCCCTACTGCTCAACCACTTTTGACATGTTTTTGTGAGTGGTCAGGGACAAAAGGGTTAATTCCAGCATGACTGATGGGGGTCACTGGAGCAGGAGCAGGGTGGAGAGACTAGCTTTGTGATGGAAGGGAGTCCACGGTCACAAGGGTCCTGGAGACCACTTGATAAGGGGCTGGGGGTACAGAGCCTGAGGAAAGGCTCCAATTAAACCCAAGGCTTTGTCCCTCTCTGGGAACCTCGCTCGGATGGTTAATCGCGTGTTCCGGGGCCCTCGACCAACGCAGCTGTCTCTGGGGCAGGTGTTTCCTCTGTGGCTCCTCACTAATCCATTCAGCGGTCTCATATGAACCTCTTTTCAGCTCCCAGGACCCCTTTCAGTCAGCTTGCAGGAGGATTACAAATGAGATAGGCATTGGGGTCAGGCCAGAGAAAGACCCCCTGGCCAGAGGGAAGGGGGCTGGGCAGGGAAGTCCCTGAGAGAAAGAAAGCAGAACAGTCAGCTGAACATGGTGGCACATGCTTGTAATCCCAGTACTTGGGAAACTGAGACAGGAGAGTCACAGGTTCAATGCCAGCCTTGGCAATTTACAAGGCTCTCAACAACCTAGTGAGACCCTGTTTCCAAATAAGAAATAAAATCAGGTTAGGGGTGTAGCTTGGAGGTAGAGTACCTCTGGGTTCAACCCCCAGTGACACATACACACACACACACACACATAAAAAAAAAAAAAAAAAAAAAAAAAAAAAAAAAAAAAAAAAAAAAAAAAGAAAGAAAAAAACAGAAGAGCCGGGTGTGGTGGCGCTCGCTTATAATCCCAGCATTTGGGAGGCTGAAACCGGAGGATCCGGGTTCGTAGCCAGCCTCAGCTACCTAGTGAGGCACTCCAAAACTCCGCAATTTAGTGAGACCTGGTTTCAAAATAAAGAATAAAAAACAGGTCTGGGGGGGTATAGCTCGAAGGTAGAACGCCCCTGAGTTCAATCCCCAATACCGGAAAAAAAGAAAGAAAACAGAAAAGTTTTGTAGTCTCAAAAGTGACTCTCTAGGACCAGGCATGGTGACACATGCTTGTAATCCCAGTACTTGGGAGGCTGAGACCGGAGGATCTGGGTTCTTGGCCAGCCTCAGCTACTTAGTGAGGCCCTCTGCAACTTAGTGACACCCTGTTTCTAAATAAATAATAAAAAATAGGGCTGTGGGTGTACCTTGGAGGTAGAATGCCCCTGGGTTCAATTCCCATTACTGAAAAAAAAAAAAAAGTGACTCTTTAGAGGAGCTGCCTTCCCCACTGGGGCCTGGATCTCAGAAGTGGTCATGCTTCTTCCCAGCAAAGTCTTATCCCCAGTCAGGACGCACCTGTCGAGCATCCACTAGGAATCCGATATTGCAAAGGGAACATCCACTGCCACTTAATTCTCAGTCACCCTGGAGTTACAGATCATTGTCCCCAACTTCTAGAAGAGAAAATTGAAGTTCAGACAGCTAATGTAATTGCCTCCGAACACAAAGTCAGTAAGACTTGAACCCAGGTCCATTTGTCTCTAAATCCAAAGTTCTTTAGTCCTCAGCAACCCATCTGGGTTTCCCCATGCTTGTTTGTAGCACATGCTTAGAAGTTCAGTGAGATGGTCAATGCTTGTCTACTTCCCATCTGGAAAATTAGCAAAATTAGGATCTCTTTTGGGGGTCTGGGAAATGCATGTTATCCAGGAAGAAGGGAAAAGGGAGGCAGGACCAAGTGACTTCTGAGTCTTCCTTTTCCCTCTCACTCTCTAGAGCTGGAAAGCAATTGTGCTTTGTTGACTCAACAGAACTCTGCTCCAAACCCTTTTTACTCATCAAATATTTGAAGATTTTGGAGGCACTTTTAAGGGTGAACCTAAAAATGGGTGTTTATCTTTCTTTTCTTTTCTTGGTATTAGGGATTGAACCCAGGGGCATTCTACCTTTGAGCCACATCCCCAGCCCTTCTTATTTTTTATTTCAAAACAGGGTCTCCCTAGGTTGTTTAGAGTCTCAATATGTTGCTGAGGCTGTCCTCAAACCTGTGGTCCTCCTGTCTCAGCCTCCCAAGTACTGGGATTACAGATGTGTGCCACCATGCCCAGCTTGGAAATGGTTTTCTTAACTCAGGAAATTTTTTACAAGTTAACTAAGCTCCAGGCCACATGTGCCACTGGCCCATTATTCCACCTTGGTTAAAATATTTGACCTTTGCAGATGGGCGTGGTGGCGCACACTTGTAATCCCAGTACTTGGGAGGCTGACACAAGAGGATCGCAGGTTCAAGACCAGCCTCAGCTACTTATCGAGGCTCTCCACAACTTAGTGAGACTCTGTTTC
This sequence comes from Graphiurus murinus, assembly GCA_004027655.1. Classification (NCBI taxonomy): domain Eukaryota; kingdom Metazoa; phylum Chordata; class Mammalia; order Rodentia; family Gliridae; genus Graphiurus; species Graphiurus murinus. The sequence goes on from PVLC010044075.1 coordinate 10,032, forward strand.
AAAATAAAGAATTAAAAAATAGGGCTGGGGGTGTAGCTCAGAGGTAGAATGTCCCTGGGTTCAATCCCCACTACCACACACACACACACACACACACACACACACACACACCAAAAAAAAAAAAACTTGACTATTGACTAGGGTTCAGGAAGGAACTAAAAACATAACCTAAAAAAAGAGGCACTTTAAGCCAGGCATGGTGGCACACGTTTGTTTTTGTTTGTTTGTTTGGTTTTTGGTTTTTGTTTTTTTGCGGTACTGGGGATTGAACTCAGGGGCATTCTACCTCCGAGCTATACCCCCTAGCCCTATTTTGAAACTGAGTCTCACTAAGTTGCGGAGTGCCTCACTAGGTAGCTAAGGCTGCCCGCGAACCGGGATCCTCCGGTCTCAGCCTCCCGAATGCTGGGATTACAAGCGCGCATCACCACACCCGGCTTGGTGGCACACGCTTGTAATCCCAGTACTTGGGAGGCTGAGACAGGAGGATCCAGGTTTGCGGCCAGCCTCAGCTACTTAGTGAGGCCCTGTTCCCAAAAAAAGAATAAAAAATAGGGCTAGGAGTGTAGCTTGGAGGTAGAATGCCCCTGGGTTCAATCCTCAGTACTACAAAAAAAAGTAATAGGAAATAGAAGGACATATTTATGAGATCTGGAGAGGGATGAAAACTATCTCAGGTCTGAAGCATGGAAAGAATTGTGGAGAAGCCTCACTGATTTGACAATAGAAAAAGAAGACATTTTTACCATGATATTGCACTATAACAACAGGTTGGTATTTATGGTAACAATATATTTAAATATTTAGTAAAACCATCCAGATTCCAAAGATATTAAAAGATACGCACTTCTCCCTCAGGAGAAGTTCGAGTAGGAAACGGCTGAACTGATGAGCCCAGGTGTCCTGCCTGTGGTGACTTCTGCAGTCCATGGAGCAGGAGTGGGGGAGAAGGGAAGGCACAGGTTGGTCCTGCTTGAGCAGACCAGACAAATGCCAGAAGGACAGGGGACCACAGAAACTTCCAAGGGACTGTGCTCACCTGTATTCTTCACCTCCAATACCCACAAAAGGTTTCCTGGCCATAGAGTTGAAGGGTGACCATATAGGACCAGCATGGCCGACACCATGGCTTCTAGCCCTGGGTTCCAGTTAAGCTTCATGCTGGGTCAAGGTTACTCTACATGCTAAAGAACCATACAGCATGGAGGAACTGGTCCAATCCCATCCCTAACATGTGAGAAACAGAGTTCAACAGAGCCCAGTTTGAAACTGGGAAACCACTGGTATGCCCTTGATTCAGGAATGGAAGGACATGTCTGTCTGGTTCGGCCTCCCGTGTCACTTTGCTGACCTCTGGAAGATGAATTCTGGAGGCACATTTGCTTGCAGGGACTCTGTCAGGTATCATGGCTCACTTACCACAGCTGGACCTATCATGGCTGACTACTCTGTAGGAAACCAGGGAAGGCTGCCTGCAACTCCCAGGCAAACTTTCCCAGGTGCACCAAGTTTACCAATCCCCAAACCTACCTTTAAGCAGGCACAGAGGAAGAGGCAGGAAAGATAAAATTTTCCAATTTTATTTTATTAAATTTTTATTTATTTTTGTGGTGCTAGGGATTGAACCCAAGGGCATTTTTTTTTTTTTTTTTTTAACCACTGAACTATACCCCGAGCCCTATTTTACTTTTTCTTTTGAAATAGGATCTAAGTTACTACATGCTGGTCTTGAACCTATGATCCTCCTGTCTCAGCCTCTCAAGTACTGGGGTTATAGGTGTGCACCACTGCGCACAGGTGTGACCTTCCAGCTTTCTGAACAACCTGCCATCTTTCTGAGACCGAGTATCCATGGGGAAGCTTCATACCTTCTTCACTTAGTCTTATCAGGGGCATCAGAGAATGGTGGAGGAATGGCTGACAGCACAGGGCAATGAATGCAGAGGGACTGGATGTCTGCCAGAGGTCAGAGCCGTGCTTAGGAGCAGCTCTCCTTAAACACGAAGCACCAATAGGAAGGAAGAAACAGGCTTCTGAAGCCCCATGAAAGATGAGATATTCAGGTTTAACTTTTTTTTTTTTTTTTTTTTGCGGTACTGGGGATTGAACTCAGGGGCATTCTACCTCCGAGCTATACCCCCAGCCCTATTTTTTATTCTTTATTTTGAAACCGAGTCTCACTAAGTTGCGGAGTGCCTCACTAGGTAGCTGAGGCTGGCCTCGAACCCGGATCCTCCGGTCTCAGCCTCCCGAATGCTGGGATTACAAG
>PVLC010044076.1:0-12187 GCA_004027655.1 Graphiurus murinus
GTGTGGGGGAGAGAACAAGGAGAAAGGCAAACCAGACATCCAGTTCTGCTTATTGCTAAATAAGCAAGATGGGGAAAATATCCTACTGCTTTTAGTTTGAGGCAAGATGAGTATGACCATATGCCCTGTTTTTTATTTTTATTTTTAATAGACTTCTGTTTGTGCATAGTAGTCATATATCATATTGAGGTTTCGGTGATAGAAACGTACATGCACATGGCACCCGTGCATTTCCCTCTAGATCCCTCCCCCTCGCTCGCTCTCCCCATTTGTAGTATTCAGATGGGTGTTGACAGCTTCACAAATGTACATAGGATTGTAGGAACTGTTTTCTTTTTCTTTTTGAAACATCTCAGTTTACAACTGCTATCTTATTTGAGCTGTGCGTGTGTGTGTGTGTGTGTGTGTGTGTGTGTGTGTGTGTGTGTGTGACTAGGAATTGAACCCAGGGGCATTCTACCTCCAAGCTACACTTCCAACCCTCTTATCTTTTGTTTTGAAGCAAGGTCTCACTAGTTTGCTGAGAGTCTCACTACACTGCTGAGGCTGTCCTCAAATCTGCCATTCTCCTTTCAGCCTCCCAAGTACTGGGATTACAGGCATGTGCTAGTATACCTGGCTTGAACTGGATATTAAAAAAAAAAAAAAAGTACTAAAGAATTGTTATGAATGGTAACATAGTAGGCTTGCAACTCATGTTTTTATTTTTTATTTTCTATAGTCGTGTCTTAGGTGTAGGAGGAATATGAGGCAAGGAAAGTTCTCACTTGAATAAATATGAATAAATATGAGAGGCCACCAGAAATAACACTTGTCCCTTTTTCCTACATTTTCCAGATCCAGTGTAACCAACATTTAGATATCTTCATTTCAGAGACCACGTGGAGCAACCATTGCTAAAAAAATGAACTTGGATTGATGGTGCTAACACAACCCTCTCCTGGCCTGGGTGGTGGTGGGAGGGGTGTGAGATGGTGGCCGTCCTGGCTACTTGGTACATCCACCATTTGTGCCATGATGATTGATTGACTGATTTTACTTTTTTCTATGGAATTCTTTGCTAATCATTTTTTTTTTTTCTGATGGGTCAACATTTATGCAAATTTGCTAAGTTCTATCTGCACTTGAAAAGTCATTACTGGGTAGGTACATTTTTGTTTGTTTGTTTCTTGTGGTACTGAGGATTGAAGTCAGAGGCATTCTACCTCTGAGCTACACCCTCAGCCCTATTTTTTATTCTTTATTTTGAAACAGGGTCTCACTAAGTTGCGGAGTGCCTCACTAGGTAGCTGAGGCTGGCCAGGAACCCGGATCCTCCGGTCTCAGCCTCCCCAATGCTGGGATTACAAGTGTGAGCCACCATGTCTGACTAGTACATGTTTATATATGTCAATTTGGTCAAATTTTAAATTTTACTGTTCACATATTCTCTATACTTTCTCCTCACTGTTTTGTTTTTCTGTCAACTATTAAGAGGGTGCTACTTTGATTCATTTTAAATCAATTTTTGTTTTGTGTATTTTGAAACTTTGTTTATATTGCAATACCTTCCTGGTAGTTTATCTTTTCATCATTATGAAATACTCTTTTTAATTCAATTAATTATTTAAAGTCTACATTGTCTAATAATAGTAAAATAGTATAGGCACAGCAACTCTTTTTAGTCTATCAACCTATCTATATTTAATATTATTTTCACTTTTCTTTGTTTTTTAAAGATAAGAAATATTGTCTTTGATAATTTTGTATATGTACATAGCATTATTTGAAGTGTTGCCTTCATGTACAGAGAAGGGAGGAAGTAGGGTAGGATCTGGAGGGTAACACACTAAGTATTATATGCATGTATGTTCTATTTAAACCTCCCTATGATGTATAATTATAATAAATGTATATTAAAAAGTAATGTGAATGTATAGAGTCACATGTGTTGCTTTTGTAGCTGTATGTTATGCATTCTGTAAACCTTTCACTTTTCAATTTGAAATATTTAGTCCATTTACTTTTAGTGTAATTACTGATCTAGATGCCTTTTCTCTTTCTTCTGCTTTTTATTTTTCTATTTTCTTCTTCTTTATTTCTTTTCTAATTTCTTGACATTTTTAGGTTAAAAATTATTTTTATGCAACATTTTCCTCTATCAACATGCTATTTACACATTATTTTTCTATTTGTTCAGTGGTTATCTAAAGGTTACAGTAAAGTTCATGAATTATTACTGTCCTATTAAAAGCCTTACTTTAAACAATTCCTTAAAAATGCCCATACATAGAACACTTTAATCACATTTATCCATTTTCCAACTTTTATGGTAATATCATGAATTTTAAATAAGAGTTATTTTAAATTCAGAAAGCAATTATTCTATTATTTTTATAAAGATGATATTTACTTACATTTACCCTTCTCAGTGCTTTTCACTCATTTGTAAGCATATAGAATGCTTATAGAAGGACAGCACAATGAACATATGTAAATTCACTTTTCAGGAGCATATATAATATGTAAACATATATGCACTGGGGATTGAACCCAAGGGATTCTACCTCTGAGCTACACTCCCAATATTTTCTATGTTTCATTTTGAAGCAGGATCTCACTAAGTTGCCAAAGTTGGCCTCAAATCTGCAATTCTCCTGTCTCAGCCTTGAAAATAGTGGGATCATAGGCACACATCACCACGCCCAGCAGAAACAACTATATTAATATTATGTCAAGCTTGTTTGCAAAAACAATTGTATGAATATACGTATATGCTGAGTCATTTCAAAGAAGTTGCAGACTTTACCACCTAGACCTCTGCATGCATATTTAAAAAAAAAAAAAAGAGCCTTTTGTACATTTACCATGTTACAAATATTTCCTTTAAAAATAAAAAAATTACATAATACCATCTCTTACTTGGATAAAAATCAAAACTTTCAAATTGTCCCACTATGACTTCTATAGCTACATTTTTTTCAAGCCAAAGTACAATTATAATTTATATACTACAATAAGTTTTTATGGCTCTGTGCTCTGGAATAGTTCTCCCTGTCCTAATTTAATAACATTGACTTTTGAAGTGATGAGATCATCTGTCTTGTAGAATTACTTACATTCAGCATCTATCTGATTGCGGTATTGTTCTTGTTTTTCTTTCTACCACATTCCTGAGTAAACTGAAAGCTATATCTAAAGAATAGATTATATTTACATCTAAAATTTTTTGCAAAAATTACATATGTTCTTTGATTGACAATGAGGTTGTGTTTTGATAAACTCATTGAAATTGAAAAATGATTTTAGTTGGGGTGGTTCCTTTGGACAAATCTGAGAGGAAAATTCTTTTGCTACCTTGTCCAGCTTGCAGAGGCCACATGTATTCCATGATAGTGACCCTTTCATGCTTCATTCTAATTTCTTGCTTCTATGATCACAACTTCTGCTACTAATTCAGATCCTACTGTCTCCCTCTTGTAAAGAACTGTGTGATTACATTGAGTCCACTTGAATGATCAAGGAAATCTCATCTCAAGATTCTTAAAACATCTCAAGATTCTTAACTAATCACATCTACAGATTTCCTTTTACCATGTGAGGTAATACCATATTTACAAGTTCTAAGGATTAGGATGTGGATATCTTTGGGTGACCATTGTTCAGCCTACCACAGGCTCCATATTGGTTTTGTGTTTATGTTCTTGGATATTTGGATAAGAGGAGAATTCTAGTGTCATATTGCACCCTAAATCAGACTGAACTTGTGTGCTGCTAGAATTCTTCCTCGGATCTTAAAGTGAAAGGACTGCCTGCTATGTATTTGTATCATTTGTTCTTTGATTACCAACATTATGAGAAAAGTAATAAGGCACCTGAGGTACAGGTATGACATGGGGAAGTTAGTTTCCATTCCACTTTGCTGAATGAATCTACCACTGGGAGCAAGGTTCCTATCTTCACATGGGAACCTTGACCAGCCTCATTCTATTCACTATTGCTCAAAGACACTGTCCATGCCTCTTCAGGTGATAAAGACCATGATGATGGTGGTGGTGGTGATGAAGTGACCGTGACAATGGTGGCTACCACGTATCACGGGTTTATTTTAAGCCAGTCACAATGATACATAATCTGCTTCATCTCTTCCTGCCCATACTCCCAGGAACCATCATTATTACCACTATTTTACATTTGAGGAAATGCAAGGCACTGAAAGAACAATTAACCAGCCCAAGGTCAGACAGAGAGGAAATAGCAGAGCTGAGACGGAGGCTTCAATTTCACAGTTTGCTATAGTAAACCTCTCCCAAGGGCCCTCCAGCACCATTGCTTCAGGATGTTCTGTTATGTATCAATAGCTTACTTTTGCCATTGCAAATTGGGATTTGTCAGCAGTGTTCTGCAGATCTTTTCTTAGTGTAGCTGAAGTTATATTGCTTTCCTGAGAAGAGCAGTTGTGAGCTGGCCCTTGGTGTGTCTGCTCAGTGTATTCCTATTTGCACTGTATTTAGTGAAATATGCCTTCATGTTTTATGGTATGTGGACAGTATTGCCTTTAGTTGCCAGTGCTGATAACATATTTTCTCCCAATGTTATTTATTCCTCTGGTCATTTTAATATATTTTAAGAAAGAAAGTGGCCGAGATGTTTGTATTCAAGATGCTGTGATTTTAAGAGATCCCTTTTATTTTCTTTCTTTAAAACTCTTTTTTAGGTGTCTTAGTGAACTACTCACCATTTTCCTCATTTATCTCAATCTCCCAAATCAATAATGGCCTCTGCTTAAGAATTGTCTCAAGTTTCTTCTTTTTATGTCATCTGTTCTTAGTTTGATTCATTTCATTTTTATTTGGATTAGTAAATATCCAGTTTTGATTTGACTTGACATTATTTAGCAAAGATTTTTTTTTAAAAGACGGTTTTAGAGCAGTGTTAGGCTCACAGCACAATTCAGAGGAAGGTACAGAGGCTTCACTGATAAACCCTCCCCCACTTCCCTGCCTTCCCTATTATCAATATTGCTCCAACAGAGTAGAATATTTGCTACAATTGATGGGCCTACACTGACATACTGCCATCTCTCAAGGCCATAGCTTACATTAGAATTCACTCTTGGTCAACAGATGAATGGATTACAAAACTATGGGAATTACACACAATGGATTTCTACTGAGCAATAAAGAAGAATAAAATTATGTCATTTGCAAGAAAACAGAAGGATCTGAAGAACATTAGGTTAAGTGAGATTAGCCTGTCACAGAAAGTGAAGGGACATATGTTTTCTTTATGTGAAAACTAGGGAGTAACTGGGATACCAGAGGGATCCCAGATAACGGAGGAGAAACCACAGTGGAGCCAGGGAGGTGGTCCAAGGGAAGGGGAGGGGGAAGACAGAGGTTCATTATTGGAAATACTAACATCGACTGTGTGTACATATGTGAAAATCCCAATATCAGTCTCAGTCTTTTGCATGGGAAAGAGGGAGATAGGGAGGCAGGGGGAGCACCAAGTACTGTGTGCATGTATGTCAATGTCAACATGATTTACATTATGACATGAGATAATAATGCATGAATAAAAGCACCACACAAAAAGAATTCACTCTTGGTATTGTAGACCCTATGGCTCTGAACAAATGTATAATGACATGTATTCATCCTTATAGTATCATACAGAGTAGTTTCATTGCCTTAAAAATTCTCTGTGCCCTGCCTGTTCTATTCCTTCCTTCATCTTCTTCCAATCCCTCCCAACTACTGATATTTTACTGTCTACATAGATTTGCCTTTCCCAGGATGTCTTGTAATTAGAAGTAAGAGATTTTTCAAACAAATTAGCAAAACACTTTCTTTTGTTGGGCTCCTAATTTTAATCTTTTCAGTCTCTCTGAAATGGACACCAAGATAATTTAAATAGGTAAATAGGTTTTCTACTTATCCTTTAGCATTTAAGGAAAATCAAAAGTATCTTTGGGTGTTATTGTAGAAGATACATAGGAGACCCCTGACTTTAGTCCCAGTTCTCTCATTAACTGGTTGTGTGGTGTGAATTCCCCTTTGTTTTTTTGTTTTTGTTTTTGTTTTTTTACAAAAGGAGATTGTTGCATCTGATAACCTCTTCTTTAAAATTACCTAATTGTGAGTAGCAAGAGATTAAATATGCTTGAGTTTGCATCAAGCAAATGGAAATAAATCAAACAGTTTTTGCATGGAAACTAGAAAGTAGAAGATAATGGTGTAAGAACTAATCTTACTGTGTAAGGAGGTACTTTGTAACTGAGAATTTTACTTGAATGTCATAGAATTTGGCCATGGAGAAAACCTCAATTCTGAAAGCCTATGACCTTTCAAGGATAAGAAGAACAAAAAGGGCATGGTGATAAACACAATTCATTAACACTTCTCAAGTTCTTATTAATACAGGTTTTCATTTTCCCTCGGAGTCTGTAAAATCTTTGTAGCAGAAGATATTTGATTAGTCACAGAAGCATTTCACAACACATACAGCTGATATAGGGGAACAGAGAGGCTAGGTGGAATTAAACCTAGGTTGGGAAGCTGAAATTCCTTGTCAGCTGTTCTCCAAACTTAACACATTATAAATTTATGCATTGCATATGGCAAGTGAGGGTGAATTAGAGACTCCAGCAAGCCAGATTTTCTGCACATAAGCATATTTTCTTTGCAGAAGAGAGAAATATGTAAGGGAAAGTCATTAAAAAGAGGTTCCTAGTGAGCAAAAAATTTAATTTTTTGTTCTGGAAAGACGTTAAGATGTACAATATCTTTTTTTTAAGTTATTGAAGTTTTCTTTGTATTAGATCCATGAAATCTTTTGTGGCCCAATGTGATGATTTCATGAGTCAGATCAAAAGAAAGCTTTGCTTGGAGATATATTCAAATCTTTGCCCAAATTCAAGTATCTAAGGCTAAATTTGGAAAAGATAAAAAAGATGTGTTAGTGTAGACAAAAGATATATAAAGGAGCAAAAATTAAAAATCTATGGACTGAAAGTAATGTGTGGGTCAGGAAAAAGCGATTCGTCATCTGTGCCTGGTGTTAATGAAAATGGGTATTGGGAGCTCCTGGGAGCTTTTGATACCTGGAGGTCTTGCTGAGAATGCAGCTGCTGGCTCTATATATAGACTTAATTCTGGAGCTGAGGGAATAAAAGCATACATACCACAATAATGAGATTACTGGGACAGCTCCCAAATTGAGACAGCTGAGCCAAATCAATACATGCATTTTTCTTCCCCTTAAAATTGCCGAGCCCATTAGAAAGGCCAATATACTCCATGGCTAGACCTCTGGAACCAAGAGACTGCATGTCCAGCTCCTTTGCAAATTAAAAATTTAAATGCAGGGATAAGTCCAAAATATGACCCACACCATCAAGAAGACATCTTCCTTACCATAAACACTTCTAATTCTCATTTGAAAAGTTCTGTTATGCATTCTGGGTGTGCAATTCATGTATTGTTGTTTTGACTAGTATGCTGAGACAGGCTAAAGCAACATTTAGTATGGTGGAGAGTTGCAGGGAGTTGTAAGTCATAGAGGTTAGAGGTTAGAATCTAAGACACGCCACGCATCAGTTCTGTGGACTTTGGATACTCAACTATAGAGTGAAACAAATGTATACTCTTTTCCTTCTGTGACACACTGCAAAATTGGAGCAGAAAAAAAAATATCTGGAAGACACCTTAAGGAAATAATTGATGGTGTGGATAAATATTTATAAATATTTAGCTATGGTGATATACTTTGCAGTATTGTACTTGCAACAGAAAATAAACTAAACTTAATAATGAGATATTGCTTTTTAAAAATATCCTTTTTATTGGCACATTCTAATCACATACCATAATGAAGTTCAGTGAGCTTCTTGTGAACAAAGCATTATTATGTATCCACTTCCATCATAATTTAAATGAATATTTCATAGAAAGAATCCTAAAAAAATAGGACTCACTAATACATGTGGATGGTGAGTTCTAATGTGATTGTGTATGCGGTTTGTATATACACAACACTCATACATTTACCCGTGCATATATATATATATATATATATATATATATATATATATGATATATAAAAAAAAAGCATTTATGAAATTGGGTACAGAAGTCAATAGGTGATTATGGAAGAGTCTTATTTCTCCTTGCTGCTTCTCTGCTTTACTAAGTTCTCAAACAACAACAACAACAACAAAAAGCTATGAGGCATACATTTAAGCAATATTTCATAAAATAACCCCCAAAGACTGATTTCTCAACTGAACAAAGGAATATTATAGCACAAAACTTGGTGTCACAAGCTCCTGATACAGAAATTTCAATCTGTGTTTCCGTGAGAAATCCTGAGGGACATATGATGAGGCCCAGTGTGTGAGAGGAGAGGAATGAGCAGATAGCAGTCCAACACTGGATCAGGTCACAGAGATACATTTCTGTATTTGTCTTTGTATTGGTCTCAGCAATATACAAAGCTCTATGTCATAAAATATAAAGAGGTAAGAAGACAGTTGAGACATTTTCTCTGCTCCCCAAGAAACTTTCATTTTGGGGGAACAGCCAAGGTAAGAGGAAATGAGTAAGTTTTCTCTATGAAAATGACCAACCTCATGGTACCAAATTGAAGCAAGTCTCTTTGTTTTGAAATCCCAAGGAGTTGTCAGCAGTGCTGTTCTTCCTAGGATCTGGGGACCGGACCTATCTGCATAAAAGAATAAAAAGTAGCAAGTATTTGGCTTCTACTTTGAAATTTAGCATAGAGTTGAAATATCTCATTTGACACAGCTGGTGATGACAAAAAAAATAAATCTCTAAAGGCAAAGTAAAAAGAGTTATTCTACTGTTTTGTTGCTTCTTAGAAGATGACATGTACTTTTAAAAATCACATCTTTTTTTTTTTTAAAAGCATTTTCTTTTTCTAAACATTGTTCTATAAATAAGCAATGTTAGAAGTTAAAAAATCACATTTCCTTCTATTTGTATTATTCTCTTAAACTTTTCAAGGTATATTTCCTGTCGTTTGAGTTTTTCAAGAGTCACGAGGTAGCAAAAAGCAGCCTATTGCTGATGAAAGTGAGATATCTGAAGGGCAGTCGACTTTCTTCAATGTCATATGTATATGATCTAAAATGATCCAATTGGCTTAAGATCAGCCTTAAATTGTTTGATCTTCACCATATAGTTATAGAGATGATTTACATAATTTTTCATATTTTAAGATATTTTATAGAGATGATTTATATAATTTTCTTCAGAGAAATAGAGGTTTATTTAGGAAAGTAGAAAATACACATTCAAAGGAGAATGCAGACCATGCCCAAAGTGAGAGAGAGGCCAATTTATTTAATTTTAGTATCTGAAAATACGGCAATCAGAGAGGGCCTCCACTTCGTAGGCTGGTTGAGAGAGGTTTTCTGGGGATACCATCACGCCATCATGATGTCTCACTAGGCTATGTCTCACTAGGCAGCCTCATGCTGGTTATCTCCTGGACTCTGCACACTGCGGCTCCTTCCCCTCTGGAGGCATTTATGCAATGCACATGGGAGCATCTGCAGTCATGCTGGACCACAGAGCTTGAGCTAGAAGCTCAAAAGAGCCGTAGTTTCTCTAGTGCACCAAAACACTTTGACAGCAGGTTGGAGGCTGATGTCATGGTTCCTTGGTATTTATTAAAATAGTCTTTCTTGTTTAACACTGACGAGCATAACCTGCAAATAAAGCCAAAGTTATTTCTCAAGAGGAGCAGTGCAAAGTACATGCTAAAAGACGTTTGTTGCTAATAATGAGTAAAGCTGTGGCACATTTGACACCTCCACTCGAATACAAAGAGACTGGAATATAATTTCTCAGATATTTTCCATGTGAAGGAAGATGAAGTTCTCAGTTGCAGAACTTAATAGATCCACACAGCCAAAAAGCAGAATTATAAAGTTTTCTAATCTCCAAACTTCAACCACTTCAAAAAAGTTAAATAATTTATTCTGAAGGAAGACTTAATAAATCCAAGAAGTCTCATACAATTTCATGTTAATTTTTATTACTTAATATGGCCATGCTACTGCATTATGAAGCTTAAAATTAACCTCTCTACAGTGATAATAACAGAAGAGTTCCCATATAAATTTTTAATTAAAAAATAATAAGTATTTAATATCTTAAATTTTAAACTGTCATCTATATACTTAAGAAAAATTATTCAAGTTTAAAAGAGCATAGAAAAGAAAACACTTGTAATATGTAATATAAAAGACAACTATTGTTAATATTTTGGTATTTTGCCAAAGGATTTATTGTTTTTCAGTTTTTTTTAATTGGTGCATTGTAATCATGCATCTTTGTTAGGTACAAGCTGATAAATGCATACATGTACACATTTCTCATTTAACCCTTCCCCAATTCCTGCCCCACTCCCTCGCCCTCCCTCTTTCTCAAGTTCAGTTTAGTGATTGACTTTGATATATTTGTGAAAGTACATCATGTGCATTAGGGTGTCTCCCCTCCCCCCATCACCTTCCATTAAGTGAAATTCTTTGCTCACCTAAGGATTCTTCTTCTTCATCTGGAGTCCCTCTTATGTCCCATTTTCTCCCTAGCTTCCACTTATTAGGGATAGCATATGATTTTTTTACTTTTTGTGACTGACTAATCTCACTTAACATAATGTTTTCCAGTTCCATCCATTTCCCTGCAAATAGCATGATTTTGTTCTTCTTTATGGCTGAGTAAAATTCCATTGTGTACATATCCCATAGTTTTGTAATCCATTCATCTGTTAACGGACATCTTGGCTGGTTCCATAGTTTGGCAATTGTAAATTGTGCAGCTTTAAACATAGATACACATGCATCGCTATGAAGTCTTTTTATAAAGCTCATCTCTCTACATGTCTTGTACTAATTTGTATTTTATCAAACCAGAGATTAGAGTGTATATGCTGCATATGCTGTTTTATCTCTTGATATAAAGTTTTTCAATTTTTTTTTCCTCTCAAATTTCTGTTGGTAATGGCCAACAGGAGGAGAAGGGCTCAACTCACCTTAACTGGGTCTACCCAAAATAGACAATTGTTCTGAATTCCCTGGGTTCCTCTAGCATGTGAATTTTGCATCGCAATCCATATCATACCCAAGATGGTTTATTTTTGTTGCCCTTCAGATATGCTTAAATAAAGTTGAAAGTCTCTGGAGATGTTCTGTCTGCTCATGCACCATTTCACAGAAGTGTCACATGTAGAGAACAGGCTTCCCATTTAGAAAAGCACAAACAACACACGGACAGTCACTTCTTTCTGTCCTCAACTTGACTTCTTAGGCACCACTTGTTCTGCCTCCATGGTCTTTTACTGCATCACCAAACTACAAGTTGTGCACGTCTTCTTTGAGGGACCTTGCTTTTATTCTCTCCTCCTTCAACCAGAATTTTTAAAAATTGGCCCACACTAATTAAGAGTAGAGTTTCTGTCCCCAGGAGTCAATGAGGTAGAGTTTTCTTTGGGGACAGTAATTGCAAATATAAACTTGAAGTCAGGCAAGTCTGAAGGCCAATCTTAGCGCTGCCAAGACTGAGAACTGGGTGTTATAACTTGGATAAGGCTTATCCCTCCCGAGGATCATGCTCTGAAAGCTTGATCCTCAGTATAGTGGTGTTGAGATGGAGCCTGGTGGAAGGTAATTAGGCCCCAAGGAGCACTGTCCTGGGAAGGAATTCAAGCTAGTCTAGTGGAGTGGGTTGGGTCTCCTAGGTTGTTATACAAGAGGGAGTCTGGACCCTCGTTGGTCCCTTCCCTGCTCTCTGACCATGTAACCTTTCTTTCTCACATATGATTTTCAACATGAGATCCTCACCAGCTTCAAACAAATGCTGGCAGATCCATGTCCTTGAACCTCCAGAATTGTGAACCCCAAAATCTCTTTCTTCATAGAGCATCCAGCCTCAGATATTTTCTTATAGTCACACTAATGGACTAAGACTGGATGACTAGGCGTTTGCCCTCCTTGTGACTCTTAAAATGGGAACCTGTATCTTATTTATATGTAGATCTAATGAGATGTCAGTGTTCAGTAGGTTGTACCCTTATTATAAACCAATTAACATATGCATTAGTTCACATATTTATCATCTTTTGCAGTGACAGCACTTAAAATCTACTCTTTTCAAATATACAAAACATGGTCACTAATTAT
>PVLC010044077.1:0-12289 GCA_004027655.1 Graphiurus murinus
GTGACCCTTGCCTTGGGTGAGGAAAGGGATCACAACTTTCTGCCCTTACATTATTCACCAAGATGTGGAATGAAAAAGATGGAGCAGATTTTGAGAATGAATTTAATTTTATATACATACTATTGTCTTAAAGGGACAGGAATGAGAACGAAACAGTATATATCCATTTTTAGGTAAAAGTCTTGGGCAAGCTCTCCTGGGCCCCCTTTGACTAAACATCAAAGGGGCACCCTGTAACTAAACCAGGATGTAAAAAGGAATTTTAACTGCTATTATCTGCTTCTGTAATCTACTTTGCTGTGTCTGGTATGAGGAAGCTGTCTTGACAACAAGATAGCATCTAAGTAAGATATATTATCTGTCCTAAACAAACACCTGGCATTTGTCAAATGATGTAATGATTTTATAACCATAAAGACATGACTTTTCTGTATCCCCAACTCTGTAATCAAGGAATATATAAGCTGGCCCAGACCAACACTCAGGGCAACAGCATTCAGGCTGTTTGCCCTGGCCAGCCAATAAATAAAGTGACCTCTTTGGCGCTATGGAGTCTAGTGTGTCTCTGTGGGTCACCTTGCAACAAGAAGGCACTTTGTATTTTTAAATTATAAATAATTGCATATCCTCCTTTTTGGGGAGACACTGAACTCAGGAAGCAGTGAGAAACACACATCCAGAGCTCAGGGCCCTGTAGAGGCTGAAGGCCAAGGCAGAATAAGTACCAAAGCTATAGCCTAGTGGATTCCCAAATCTGTCCTTGCCCTGGCCTTCTGCAGAAATGCATGTAGTGTCTGAATATTAAGGTAGTCAGAGCACTGATAGTGGTTCATTTTATTAATTCAATGAAACTAATCAGGTACCGGCACTGTTAACAACTCTCCTTATAAAACCCAGCAGAGAATTTCCTCATCCCAGGCAGAATACAATGGCTGTAAATTTGTACCATGAATTATAAATGATGAAGACTCAGACATTCTAAGCCAGGCTTTAACTGAACAACCACAGGAGGCCTAATTGTCAGCAGACCTCTTTCTTCCTCCTGCTCAAGGTCTGGGAACTAATTTCAATTGCTGATTAAAATGGTCATTTCTTCTTTCTTCCCTTATTTTTGGGTGCTAATAACAACATTCTTCGAATTCCATAAATTCCACCAAGTGTTAAGAGTGCTGGAGCTGTGTAATTAGGAAAAGCCTCTCCCCTTGTACTTAAGGCACAGAATAAATACTGGCTGAGAAAGGGTCTAAAAAGTCTTCTAAGAAGTCAGAAGTTAGAGTAACCAGTCCAGTTTCATCCTGAGATAGTAAACAACACTCTAACACAGGGAAAAAATTTTGTCTTTTTGTTGTTGTTGTTAGTGGGGATGTTGTGGGTCAGCATGTACCTCTTGTGGGTTCTTGGCCTTCATGTTGAAAAGAATTTCAACACATGCCAGTCAGGGAAAAGGGCAGGAGTTTTATTTAGGAAAGTGAGGGACCCAAGGCATAAGGCAGGCAAGGGGAGATCATCTGGGCCAAGAGAGTCTTTGCAACCTTTGCAGTTCTTCTATAGAACCCTCAAGAGGGGGTGGGCACAGCAGCGTTCTGGTTTCTTAGCAAGGATGGGTGTGACTGTCTGAGGTTGTGTTATGGGGTGCTGCAATCGCCTTATCGTGGGTCCTTGGTATTCGTGATAAAAAGAATTTTAACACGTACCAGTCAGGAACAACAGGCAGGGTTTTATTTCAGGAACTCAAAGGGAAACAGGAAAGGGGAGGGTAAGGCATGGAGCAGGAGGGCAAACCGCGCATCAGGGAGGTGAGTTGACAAAAGAAGAGAAGGTCCTCTTGCCGACTGGACCTTTATCCCAGGAGGACGGGCACGGGAAGGGTTTGGATCCTCCTCTTCCTCAGATTCAGGTGGGCGATAGGTGGTCAGATGGGCACGGAAATTGCAGGTGGGGGCAGGACTTCCGGAGATTAGGGCGTGGACCTCAGGTGGAGGCAGGACTTCCTAAGAAAAAACTTCCAAGGGGTGGAGTTAGCTTAACTCTCCAGATTTTAAAAACTATATTTTCCTGGATCCTCCCAATACTATCCTTCCTACCTAACTTTTTCGCTTTCTAGCCTACCTCATCAGTTGGACCTTTGTCCTTCTCATGGAACTCAGAATCTCAGGTGAGGAGAGAGGCCACTGAGATTAAGGATGTGGGATCACACCCTATAGGGTGGAGTTAAGAGATGAACTTTCCAGATTTTAAAACCATATTTTTTCTTTCCTATCCAACCTGTCTCCTTTCTACCTAAATTTTTATTCCTTCTATTTTACCTCATCAGGGACTGAACACTGGGGACATTCTACCACTGAGCCCAGGCTCAGCCCTATTTGACTTTTTGTTTTGTAACAGGGTCTAGCTAAGTTGCTTGGGCCTCATCAACTTGCTGAGCCGACCTCAAACCAGCAATCCTCCTGTTGTAGCCTCCCAAGTACTGAAATTACACACGTGCCACAATGTCTAGCTTGGCTTGTCAATTTTTTTTACACTTGTTATGCACAAATCCGGGGTGCCCCACCAAAGGATGATCACTTCACACAGAATAATTCACAAAAGCAATAAGGAGATTTATTGCTAACTCGAGGTAGGGTCCAAACCTCACCCAGTGCAGTAGAATCATGGTACAGACCCCGACTCTGGCTTTGTTCAGCCTTTTATAGGGGGTTTACATAGGTGGGGAAACTTTTCATGCTTGCGGGAAAGGTAACAACGAAAAGGCACGGGAATTGGTGAAGCCCTGTTGCCAGGAATAGGATGAGCTACGAGGATGATGAGGATTGGCTTTCTCCCTAGGACGGGCTCATGATGAGCTGGCCAGCCTGGGGAATTTTCTCTGATTGGCTACCCTAGTGCAGGACTGGGAGGGGCCATTCTATTTTGGGAAAGGAGGGGCTGTCTTGTTTCGGGAAGGAAGGGGGCTGTTTTGCTTTGGGGAAACCAAAACCTATGTCTATTATCCTAATTTAGACCTATTATGTTCTCACCCGATTTCCTGGACTGTTACATCAATGCCCTACACACTTTAAAATGAAAGCCAGTAAGCTTCAAATGTTTTTATGAGTCTTTGAAATACAATTAAAAGAAGACCTCAAATATACTAAAAGACTGCTGAAGACCTGGAACTAAGTACAGGTGTCTTACTAAATTTTGAGTAAAACAACTAATGGCAACCTCCAAAATTTAGTCTGTTTCTGTTAGAAATGAATTTTCTTTGTGTCATTAAGAAAAGATGTATGCTTGAAAATGACTCAGCAAGGTGATTTTACTTTTTGCAAAAAGAGTGTGCCACCAGCAAAAATCTAGCAACCAAGACCACTGAGAGGGAAGTCAGCCCAGTTTTTATCCCTAACACAGATTTCTGCAGTGTACTTCTATTGGTGGGAGCATGGTTTCGCAGTCTCACATGATTGGCTAATTTGTCTTGAATGAAATACTGGGGGAGGGGTTGACATTTGCAGTTTTCAGGAAATTGAAACTTACAAAGAAAAAGGAACTTATACAAAGTTACAAAGTGGTGGTTTTACAAAATGGAGTTACTTTAAGTTAAGCTAATCCTTTGATAGAAAAAAATTATATTCTTACATTTCTGAGTCCTCCAAGAGATTCAAGATCAAACTAAATCTCTTTAATCTGGGTTCTCATTTATTTCCCTCTATACAACTGGATTTGCCCCTCTGAACAAAGTTAAAGAAGTATTTATTTATTTATTTATGCCTAAAGGAATAGATGTCCTCTAGAAACACTGTTTTCCAAATTCATATTTATTTTTCCTTATCATTGTTAAAGTAGAAGAAAGAATGGCTTCAAGGGCAAATAACTAGAATTCTAATTTTAGCATTTATTCATTTATTTCTCCATCTAACCAGTATGCTTTACAGATCTTTATGACATTGGGAATGGGACTCGAATTCTGTGTACTTCAATTCTTTTCTTAATAAAATGAATGAGTTAGATTAGGTGTGGTCTGGGTTCCATCCAGTTACAATATTTCTTTATGAAATAAAAGATGAGTTCAATCAGAAAAGTAAAAGAAAGAAAACAGACCAACTAGAATATAAACATTGTCACATACATAAAGGAAAAAACGGTATAATGATAAAATATTTATAAAAATACCATATTTTAAAATTTAATTGTCACATACATAAAAACAAAATTGTATCATGATAAAACATTTAAAAAATACCACAGCAGGAAGAACTGTATTATCTTGATAGAAATTACCAGTTGACAGATGCAAGGGGGTGCTATGAGAAATCCAAACTTTTAGTCTGAATGATGCTTGCTGCTATAGTTTGGGTTCCGAATGTCCTCCAAAAGCCCATGTAGTAGAGGCTTGGTCTCCATCATGGTGCTATTGGGGGATGGTAGAAGCTTTAAGATTGGCACTTAGTGGGAGGTGTTAGGTAATCACGGATGTGCCCTTGAAGGGGACTGTGAAATTCTGGTCTCTTTGTTTTTGGCCATAAGAATAGCTTGCTTCATCACATGCTCGTGCAAGGATGTGATGCCATAGACTAAAAGCAATGAGGCAAATTGGTCATGGGCTGAAATGATCAAAACTTTGAGCCTAAACAAAACTTATCTTTTTTTTTTTTTTTGCGGTTCTGGGGATTGAACTCAGGGGCATTCTACCTCCAAGCTACACCCCCAGCCCTATTTTTTATTCTTTATTTTGAAACCGAGTCTCACTAAATTGTAGAGGGCCTCACTAAGTACCTGAGGCTGGCCGCGGACCCAGATCATCCCGAATGCTGGGATTACAAGCATGCGCCACCACGCCCAGCTTAAACAAAACATTTCTAAGGTCACTTATCCCTGGTGTTTGTTACAGTAATAGAAAGCTGCCCAACACACTTTTCTTATGTCTTAAATGATTGCTTAATTTATGCATATGTTAAAGTTGGAATTTATTAAGGGAGTGGTAAAGATTTTTGCATAGACTCTCTAACATTACTTAAGTCTTAATCATGAAAAAAAGGAGAAAATGAAAATTCAGCCAGAGCTAAAATGAATATCAGAAATACTCTTGTGCTTAACCATATTTCTTTTCTTAACCATAATTCTGTTTCACTGCAAGTTGTAAAGCCGTCTAGGCTATAGCAATAAAATAAATAATAAAAATTACAAATGCTACTGAGCACAATTATATGCCAAATGCGATGCTAAAATCTTCATATAATTTCATACATTGAATCCTTCCAACAATTCTATGTAATAACCACTATAATTAGCAGCACTTATTAAGGAAAGAAACTGAAGATTTTAAGTCCTTTTTAGTAATCTGCCAAGGGATGTGTTACACAGCTAGTAAATATCAGAGTTAAAATTCAAACCCAGATCAAACTATGCTTAAAGTCAGAGTTCTTGACCTCTGATATTTTCTGTGATCACGTTTCCTATTTTTCTTCCCTGTCTTTACACAATAGCAGATGTCATAATGATTAATGGTGACTCAATGGGCAAAGGGAGCAGTTCTAGGTATAACTTATAGGCACATAGAATCCTTAAGAGAACCTCATAAATACTTGTTGGCTGGTGTATATGAATGGACTTCACTACAAAACAATTCCTGAGGAAAATTTACCAACAAAAATTTTATGTCTGATTTAATCCAATGTAAAATTCTAACATCGTTTCGCATAGTGATCGACATGTAACTGATGAGGTTTAGGATGCGTGACTCCAAAATATGACTGTGAGAAACTAGAATATGTGGTCTAAAATATACCTCTTTAGCATATTATTTTGATCTGGATATTTTGAGAACCTGCAGAAATAGAATCTCCAAAAGGTTACTCTTTTGTAAAGAAAATTTATTTCTATAAAGAAAATTTTCTTTAGTAAAGGCTTCTATATTTGGAAGAGAGTTATTCTGAATCAAATTCTGTGAACTGAGAAATTTTTACCTGCCTTACAAGGCAACCTTTATTCACCATCTATTTTCTTCCCACTTTTCCATAATTTGTCTCTACCACCCCACAGAAGTCACAATTTTCTGTTTCTTTCTGCAGTATAGGATGATATACTGAATTATCACACTGTGCCCCATAAAACATTTTAGTTAAAAACTAATAAAAATAAGCCTCAGTCATCTGGCCGCTTCTTTGAGTATTGTGTTTTTGTGGTACACTTGTTGTACACATACATAATTAAGATAATTTTTCTGGGTATTTGTCTTATGTTGATTTAATTTGTAGATAGGGATAGGCTAAAAAACCTAGAAGGGTAGAAGGAAGTGATTTTTCTTTCCTTACATGGGCTTCAGCCCTACTCAGTGGTATGAGTCCACTAATGTGGATATATGCACTAAGTCATTCCATGTGTTCACCGTCCACTTTTCTGATATACTATCCGACATTTAGTTCATGAAGTACCTCTCATCTTTATTGCTGATGTCTCAGTGAGCTTCAGGCAGCCCTGGCCAGTCCTCTTTTGTCCTTTAAACATCTTTAGAACTTCTGAATCCCTGTCATAACAAGAAGTATATTTTCAGTTCTGTATTTCCTGTAACCTCTACCGAACATTTGACTTACACTGTGTTCTCAATACATATTTGATGATAGTAATAATTCTATGGGAATCAAATCCAATTGCTGCTTTCCCTTTGGGTATCTTGAAACATGGAGGAAACATCAGGTTAAAACACCTCTGACTTAACGTATAAGTTAGGAATTAAAACTGAATATACAGTTAAAATACTAAGCACTCTTATTTGAAGTTATTGAAACCAAATCTATGGGTAAAACACTCCCTTCTTCACACCCAGGTGGATCTTTGTCCTACCTTTTACTACTTTTCTAATACTTTTAAACAATTCTGGAAATAAAACAATTCACTACCAACATAATTAACTTGCATTGCTGCCAAAGTATATTAGGTGCTATGAGGGAAACAAGTCATTCATTCACTTACTCGTTAATTTATTCAATCAGTACTTATTTACTAATTATAAATTCGGGTATCATGGTAAGTATGAGATACTGAGATGAAAGTTTAATGCTTTGTTTTAAAGAGCTCACTGTTTGCAGGTATGTGATAAATATTTGACAGAACTGTGAACAGATGAACAGGATGCAATGAGAGAATATCTAATGGGAATCAGCATTGACTGGAGCATCCAGAAGTTTTTCATGAAGTCATTCAAAGGGCAAGTAAGAGGACAAAGAACATTCCTATCAAAATAATAAAAATAAAATTTGGCGCCGACCTTTGACACTCATGCAGTTTAATGCTATATGTTTGTAAGGGCTTGAAATCAAATTGAGAATACTAAAGAGTGGTAAAGCGTGCAGGCCCTGAAAATCCTTGTTCTAAGGAGGGAAAGGTAATTAATTTCTCATCATTATTTTCATATGTATGATAAGCCTTTCCTGTGTAAATAAGGGGCTCTTTCCAGTTGGTGGATAGTATAATAAGGACATAAAGGCTGCTATTGCTAAAAACACTTACTTTTCACTTGGGCCTGCAAGTGTAAAAAATGTGCCATCTTTCCCTCCATTCTGAGTCTGTCTTCTTTGCTCTGAATCAATCACTTTGGATTCTAGGAACAACAGGTCTGATAGAAAAACATCTTGTGATGATTCAAAACTACCTCCCAGGTGATAGTAACTTTCTTGTAGCAGCTGGCCAATCCTGAGATAATGATCAACCAGAGTGCAGTTGGACCAAGACCACTTAACTATGAATACTTCTGGTCTCCCTGGTCTATATAACCAGGACATTCTTGTCAGTAGCCCCAAAGATGGGGTTGAAAACGCTGGTCATCTTTGTCTCCCCAGTACATTATACTGGTTAAATTTCCTTTCCTGCTTTTCACCATTACTTTTTCCATTTGTTTTTTGTGACAAGTGAGCAGACTTGATTTATTGAGACCGTCAGAATTGGTTGTTTGGTCTAGGACTGAAATAATAGTAGAACTGATGGAAAATGGACTTCTAAAATGTAAAAGATGAGGTTCATGTGAATTTCATGTTTATTTTTCTCCTAATATTTGAGATTTAGACAAGTTTTCCATAAATTATTTGAGGGTATAATTTCACCATTCTTCCTGAAATATCTGGAAAATTTAAAAGTGCTCATAGTCTCATGGTCCTTTGTGGTTCTATACTTCTCTTTTCCATGTAGTAGGAATTTATATGGGTTATTCCAACATGTGCTTGTCCTGGCTTTATTTTATACTACATTGAACTAAAATACAAAATTCATACTTTTACTCAATTTTGATTTAAAAAAAAGTACCACTCACAAGAACTTCATGTAAAGCTACAGTGAGAATTTACAATGGGACTGTTTATAAAGGACGGGTTTATATCTTGGCAGCATAAGCAACCACAAATTTAACATTAGATGTTCATAAAATTTCATCAGTTATTTTACTGCTGGGACTGTTAGTCCCCATCCTGAAATCTTGAAATCCCTATTCTTTTCCCATGCAAATATCATAACAAGATGTATAGACCTGAACTCTAGCATTGCACCTGATGGTTTTCTCTGGTCATCAGCCAGCTCCACTCATCTGACCATGCATATGTTAAGCCAAAAGTACTGAGGAATATCCCCTCCTCAGAAATTACTTAATCAGTGACAGATGGATAGGTGTTATGGTTTGGATTTTAAATACTCACCTGAAAGCCCATATACTAAAGTATTGGTCCCCAGCCTCTAGTGGGAGATGGCAGAACCCCTAAGAGGTAGGCCCTCATAGAAGAAAGTTAGGTCATTGGAGTCATGTTAGGGCCCTGGTCTCTTTCTTGGCTTCCTCTTTGTTTTCTACCACCATGAAGTGAGCAGCTTTGCACCATCCACTATGAATTCCCTGCCTTGATGTTTTACCTCCCCATGGGTCCCAAAACAATGGAGCTGACTCACCCTCGGACTGAAATCTATCAGACTATGACCTGAAATAACAATTTTCTCCTTTTAAGTTGCTTGCCTCAGTTACTTTATCACCATGACAGAAAATTGACCAGCACACTACTCAGGTCCCTCATCATTAGGTGGGGGTAGCTTTTACATGTGTTCTACAAGGGGTCCTATAATTCCCTAGTATGTTTCAATTCCAATAACACATAGTTTTTTCTTTTTTCTTTTTTTTTTTAGTTTCCTTCCATTCCTCTTGATTCACTCGCCAGACAGTATTTTATGAGTTCACCTCCCAAATAAGCTACTTTTCCTAATTCTTTGTTTCCGGGTTTGCTACTGAGAAAATCCAAAATAAGATATACTCACCCAAAATACTTATAAGTTGTTTTTCAAATATGAGTTTTCTGCCTAAAAGGAATTCTGATGAAAATTGTTAAGATAAAATATCTATTTCCCCCTGCTACTATATATATGTAGATTCCCCCCAGAAATGTTTCTAATAAAATTGGCTTGCTATTTTTGGAGAGAGGGTAAAATAGCAATATCTCTGAAAATGTCAGGTAATGAAGGCATGCTGATTTATCTTGGTCTTCTCACAAAGATAGTCTTTTCTTTCAGGCATTACCACTCTTATTCTGGGGAATCACATGTCTGGCAAGAGATGTCAAGGCTCAGGTTGAAATACCACCAAGAATATACTTTACTCTGTGCTTCTGAAGGAAGTCTATTTTAATTCCAAGGGGAAGTTTGAGAGCTACAGCTTTACACTAGTTTAGGAAATAGCAATTCAGCATTTACTATGTCTCCAACACTATTAGAGACCTAGGAAATATAAAGATGAAGGAACCATATTAGGTACTCTGGAAGTGTTCACATTCTAAAGGACAGAGTTTAATGATATGTTAGCTTACAGTGAAAGGATGCATAAGCACAAAAGTAGCAGGTGTTTGATCTTCACATGAACCAAATACTTAACAATGGCCTGCTAAGCTAGATGAGATGGTGGCCCATGTCTATAATCCCAGTACTTGGGAGCCTGAGACAGAAGGATCAAGTTCAAGATCAGTCTGGGTGGTTTAGCAAGACCCTTAGCAACTTAGTGAGACCCTGTTTCAAAATAAAACAATAATTAAAAAAGGGCTAGGGTATAGTTCAGAGGTAGATTGCCCCTGGGTTCAATCCCTAGTAATGAAAAAAAAAAAAAAAAAAGTAATGTCTTCCTAGATTTCCTAGATGAGAAGAATAAAATAAAACCCTTCCAGGTGTAGGAGAGCAGCATTTCTGGGCTCTTCTAGAAACTTCTGCAATTGCTCTGAAAAACTTGTGTTAATACTCTTTGTGTACAGAAGCCAAAATTCAAGTTTCAACTTAATCAAATATATTTTAGAATGTCCAAACTAGGAAGGACTTAGAGATCACTGAATTCATTTAGCAAGGAATGTATAGGTAAATGCAATATCTCAAGATCATATAACAAAAATCATCCTGATTCATTACTATTGCCTTTTATGCAAAGGACTTCCAAATATGTCCCCCTCCATTCACACACAAAGACTACTACTATATTCAAATAAGTGGAAAATGTAAATTAGAAAAAAAAAAAAAGCACCATGTTTAGCTAAAGTTTCCTTCAATTTCTTTTCTAGGGAAAAAGAAAACTAGTACGATTGAACCATTTAAAATATTAGGGGAACAGTGCATGACACAATGGAATTGGATTTAGGATAGCAGCCTAGATTGTTCACAAAAGTCCACAGATTACTCCTGCAGGAGGACACCTCCAAAATTGCCTTTATGTTGAACAAGACACTGATTTATGTCTCTGGTATTTCAGGGATTTACTATTTATCTCTCTACTTTTTCGTGAATTTCCCATTGGAGAATATATAAAAGAAATAAACAAATTCTTCCAGAATTTTCCTTTGCAGATAATTTAAAAGAAAAAGAATGTGGTAAAATTTGCAATTAAAACTGTTGCATTTTGAAATATAAGGGTTAACCCTATGCTGCATCCAGATTAAGGCTCTCTCCAGCTTTGAAATAGGAGAAATAATTGCATTCCCAGATCCTTGTGAAGCTATGTATTGACAGTAGTGTAAGATGTTCTTGATAAAGATTCGCCTACTTGAACGACTGGTAGTTGATTAAAAAAAATGTGATGAAACATTGAACAGAGAAGTTCATGAAGAAATATGGGGCAAGAGGAATGGTCTGATAGTGCTTTTTAAAAAGGGATAAGGATTTGGCAGAGAAGTAAAAGCTTTTTCTTCATTTTTGAAACAAAGTTTAGAGCTTTTTAAGATGGCCCCAAAGTTTTTTTTTTTTATATTAAATCACTTGGATGATACACCTAAGCCTAGAAAACAGTGTTGTTTTTCAAGAAGTGCACAGCATGAAATCCAAATGGGATGGAAGTGACTGACCTGATGTGCCTTAAATGAAAGATGGATGTGTGAGTCTGGCTGCAGAGAAGAATATATTAATGAAGTATCTCAATTGAGCAGAGACAGAGGAGCATTGTTTGTCTAGAAGTTAATTGTGAATGATGACTTAAAAGGTTTTGCTTGCAAGATAGAAGCAAAAGTAGTCTAATGAATCATATTTGCCCCAAATCAAAAATGTTTTCGAGCAATCAAGTGGCAAAGTTCATGCTTCTAAGTAGAGGTCAATCAATAGAGACAAAATACAAACACCCAGAAAGTCAGAGCTTTAATACTCAACTTTTTCCTTTGATTATTTTTCACTAAACTTTACTTCTATAAGTAGGTAATACTCATTTTTCTGAATCCATTTAATAGGAATTGAGTGCCAACCATGTGCAAGGCTCTGTTCTGTACTGAGGGTATAAAAGAGATTTTATTCTGGTTATGAAAGACATCAAAGATGAAATTTTGGATGTAGCGAGAAAGTGAAATATCAGAGTATTGTAACTGGTGCAACTAACAAAAGTATTAGCAAAAGAATGATTTGAGCAGGTGGATTGGAGAAGCCTTCATGGAAGAGAAAATGATGGATTAGTTTCTTGAAGGAGCACCAGAAGATCACAAGGCAAATAAGCCCTGGCAGGGCATGTCAGTAGGAAGAACAACCTGCGTAAAGACAGATGCAGCAGGCATGGTAGTGTGTGCCTGTAATTTCAATATTTAGGAGTCTGAGACAGTAGGATCACAGGTTCAAGGACATCCTCAGCTATATAGTGAGTCTCTCAGCAACCTAGCAAGACTCTTTCAAAACAAAATAACAACAATAAAAAATGGCGAAGCATGTAGCCCAGAGGTAGAATACTCCTAGGTTCAATTCCTAGTATCGCCCCCCCACCCCGAAAAAAAAAAAAAAAAGATAGATGTATGATATAGTATCCCACATTTGTGGAAACAAAAGAAATCTTATA
>PVLC010044078.1:0-12277 GCA_004027655.1 Graphiurus murinus
GCTTTCCCATCCTCTGGCTGGGTTTGGGGGTGTCTGCGTGTGCCTCCTAGGCTATTCTTGCACTGTTTCCCCAGCTTGGCTGAGGTCCGGGCCCTCTCTGTGAGATGGGAGACCCTCCCTCCCCTCGGGCTGTACCACCTCTGGAAGAAGATACAGGGGAGTGGGGGTGGGGCGGGCCATGCAGATCAGCGAATGATATTCCCAGGGCTTGGCAGTAGCTCTGGATCTGGTGGCTTGAGGCTTGGGAAAGGTCCTTTCTGATTCCATTATTTTCCTTCCCGGCCTCTCCAGGGCAAATACAGCAAGAGGAAAGGACGGTTCAAGCGGTCAGATGGGAGCACTTCTTCGGATACAACGTCCAACAGCTTCGTCCGCCAGGTAATGGGGAGGCTGGCTATTGGTAGAGGCCGGCGTTGGTGAGCTGGCCTGCGGCTTTCTCCCTTCCCATGTCGTTTGTCACCTGCCTGGAACCACCCCAACACCCTGACACCCCGTGACCTCTCCTGGATGTGCTGGCAGCTGCGCCCACTGCCTCAGCCCCCGCCCCCGCTTAGCCCCTCCCCCAGCACCAGGCACCAGCCCCTGCTGCCTGCCTGCCTGCGTCATCTCATTCAGGGACAGCCTGGCCTGCCTCCTTCTAGCTTGCTTCGGGCTGTCACCCACTCCCCCTGCCGGCTGTCTGCTTCCATGTCCTCCCCCAGAATCTGACAGGGTGGGTGGAGGCAGGTGCTAGGGAATGAGGAGCTAGGACATTTGGGCCCCGGGAGTCCTGTTTAGGTATGGGTCAGGGGAACAGGCTCCCCATATCCAAACAGGACTCTTTAGTATGCAGAGAAAAGGTGTGATGGGGGTGGGCAGGAGGTGTTTGACTTTAGAGAGGACTGTAGTCCAGTACCCGTGACTGAAGGGGTCTAGCTGAGAATAGCTTCTGGGTCCTCTCTGCTCATCCAGGAGGCTGCTTACCCTGCTCTCTCTCCTAACTCTCAACCCCAGGCCATCTTAGGCTCAGGGAGAGGCAGTGAGGTAGGCATGTGGTTGCTATGACTACTGAGCATCTCAACAAAGCCTGGTACCCAAAAAAAGGCAAGAGGAGTTTGGGATCAGACAAGGAAAGGAGTGCATTAAAGAGGAAACAGGAAGGGCATATGCAGGTAGAGGATAGTAGGGAGGAGGGGGCCCCTGTGAGTGAGTGCCCTGAGGCCAGGAGTGAGAGGGTAGGTAGGGGCAGGCAGATCCACCACAGATTGAAGGGAGGCCCTCCCCTTTGATTCTTCTGTCTCTACACTTGGCACACGTGGGGCGAACTGGCCTGATTTGGGAGACCCCGGATGGGAGGCCCTCATCCAAGCATTTCCTAAGCACGTAGACGGAAGTCCTTTCTTTTTTTTTTTTTTTTTTGTGGTACTGGAGATTGAACTCAGGGGCATTCTACTGCTGAGCTATACCCCCAGCCCTATTTTTTACTCTTTATTTTGAAACAGGGTCTCACTAAGTTGCAGAGTGCCTCACTAGGTAGCTGAAGCTGGCCGCGAACCCGGATCCTCCGATCTCAGCCTCCCAAATGCTGAGATTACAAGTGTGTGCCACCACGCCCGGCTGGAAGTCCTTTCTTAAGTCACTCCCTCATCCCTCCTGTTGCGGAACTCAGCCAGAGCCAGTACTGGGAAGAATGATGTTGTGCTTTTCTATGCTTTTTTTGCCCCTCTTGGCAGAAGCCGGCCTTGGTTCCTTCTGTGTTTGCCAACTGAGGGGGTCAGACCCCAACTTCCAATTCTTCCTCCTCAGCTTCTGCTCTGACCCCCAGTAGGTGGCAGGAGTGGGGGGGCAGTCCTTGCCACATCTCTGAGCTAAATATACCCTAGCAGTTTGCACATGTAGCAACTCTGCTTGTAACCTGAGCCCCTGGGGGAACGGGCACTTTGGGCCACCCCCTAGGCCAGCAGGGCCGGGCGCTGAGGGCGCCGGGATGGAGGCGCCCTGCCGGACCCTTGTGGTGGTGAGCTGGGGATGGGGTGAAGTAGTGGGTGGATAGAAGGGCCTGCAGAAAAGCTGGTAGGGGCCTCCGTGCCAGCCTGTCTCCCTGCCTCCTCAATCTGTCCTGTCTCCCGCCATTTCTGGGGTGTGTTGTATCTGCAGGTGCCTCGGGTCAGAGAGCGCCTCTGACCACCTCTGGGTCTGTTTCTCTGCCTCTCTGGGTGTCTGGCTCCTAGCTGAGTGCTCCAGTCAGGAGGGCTGCTTTTCCCTTTCCCTACTTTGTGTCTCTTTCTCAGCTTCTGTTAGCAACTTGCATCCCCAGCCTACCCCCCTCCTCCAAGAGCCTCTGGTTTTCATGATGTCTGGGGAGGAGGTGGGCACCTGCACCAGCTAATGACCAGGAGCTTTGGGGGAGAGGTGGGACTTTGTCTTCTCTTCCCTGGATCCCCTCCGTACCAAGCCAGTGGACATACCCAGTTCTCAGGAAAGGTCCCTCACATCCCTGCAGTCCTGCTCCTTCTTTCCCACCCCTGGGTGCCACCATCCTGGAAGTCACAGGCAAATCCATACCTTCTGTCCCCTACCCTCACACGCCTCCCATCCTCAGGGGCATAAACCCCAAGGTGGCCCCTGGGCATCCAGCACACGTCGTGGAACACACCCTCCCAAACATACTGGCCATTGCACTTCCACGTGTGTCTCAGGTGTGTTCGTGACCCGTGCTCCTAGGTCTCCATGTGTCTCACGCATATGTGCGCACCTAGAGGAGTCCCTTGTGTCCTGGGTTGGTCAGTGTGGTGAAACCAGCTTCCTGGCATGCCTGGCCTTCTGAGCCCGCCTAGCCCTGGTGCATGGCAGCCCTAGGGTTGGGAAGAGGTCTGCCCATAGCCTGCTCTTAACTCTCCGCTTGTGTCTACACCACCCTGAGAATTGTGGATTCTCTTTTGAGCTGGGGGGCTGACTCTGAGTGGGGCGGCCTGATTCAGGCAGTACTGACCAGAGGGGCAGGGAAGGTAGGAGTCTGCCTCTCCCCACCCTTGAGCAGAAGATAGCAAAATTTTGCGTGGCTCCTTCGTGCTGAGCAGGCTGCCCGCAGGCAACGGTGCAGAGTCAGGCCTCCGGTGGCTGCTGTCCCTGGAAGGGACACCACGGGGCTCCTGCTTCTTAACCAATGATGCTGGGGGGAGGGCAGGGCAGGAGGAGCAGGGAGCAGAAGCTGGCACCCCTCCCCTGCACCACCAGGCCCCTATCAGGTTCCCGCCCCTCCCAGGAATCCCTGCAGCTGTCCTTGGACCTGCCTTAACCCCCTATCTGCTGCTGTCACCCTTCCTAGGGCCACACTCTTGCCATGGGCCTGTATACCTAACACCACCTAATACTACCTTCTCCCCAGCCTTGTGGCATCACGCTGGGCTGGCTGGGGCTCAAGGCACCCGTGATGGGTAGCACCTCCCTGCCTTCCCAGGCCCAGGGCCGGGAGAGGTAGCACTGAGCTGGCCCTCTCTGCTTTCAGGGCTCAGCAGAGTCCTACACCAGCCGCCCGTCAGACTCTGATGTGTCTCTGGAGGAGGACCGGGAAGCCTTAAGGAAAGAGGCAGAGCGCCAAGCCTTAGCTCAGCTCGAGAAAGCCAAGGTGAGATGTGGGGAGGGACGGTGCTGCCATTATTCCTCCTGAGAGGACCCAGCCAGGGTCACATCTTAGCTCCATCGCTTCCAGCCCCGTACCTCTGGACCCCACTGTGCATCTGCCCTGACTCTGCAAAGTGTGGGGAATAAAACCTGCCTCCTTATACAGTGTGAGAAGTGCCTAATACTGTTTCCACACATGATAGGAGCGTGATGAGGGATGAAAATGTCTTTTTCCCGGAATCAAACTTCCTGAGCTGGAATCCCAGCCCGAACTCTTAATAACTATGTGATATTAGGAAAGTCACTTAACTTCTCTGAACTCCACTTTCCTTATTGATGAAAATGAAGATAGCTTAGTTGGGCAAGGTGATATACATCTATAATCCCAGTATTTGGGAGGCTGAGATATGAGGATCCCAGGTTTGAGGCCAGGGATTAACAAGACTCAGCAACCTAGCAAGACCTTGTTTCAAATAAACAACAAAGAAAAAAGGGTTGGTGGATGTAACTCAGAGGTAGAATGCCCCTGGGTTCAATCCATAGTATCTCTCTCTCTCTCACACACACACACACACGTACACACATACACATGCACTAATAAATAGATAAATAAAAATTAAAAAAGGACTAGGGGTGTAGCTTGGAAGTAGAATGCCTCTGGATTCAATTTCTAGTACCACAGACACACACACACACACACACACACACACACACACACACAATGATGCTCATAAATGTCCTGGCTGATGTTCTTGGGAACATCAACAAATGCCAGCTGGGCGTGGTAATCCCAGTGCCCCAGTGCTTGGGAGGCTGAGACAGGAGGATCCGGGTTCATGGCCAGCCTCAGCTACTTAGTGAGACCCTCCACAACTTAGTGAGACCCTGTTTCAAAATAAAGGATAAAAAATAGGGCTGGGGGTGTAGCTCGGAGGTAGAGTGCCCCCAGGTTCAATCCCCAGTACCAAAAAAAAAAAAAAAAAAAAAAAAAAAGCGAAACAGAGGTAAGTTTCGTCATCTTCTTCTTTTTTTTTTTGGTAGTACTGGGGATCTCGATAAATTGCTGAGGGTCTTGCTAAGTTGTTGAGACTGGCTTCAAACTTGCAACCCTCCTGTCTCACTCAGCCTCCCAAGTACTAGGATTACAGGAGTGCACCACCGTGCCCGGCCCTGCTCCAAAGCCATTGATAGGTTTCTAACTGTGGTGATGAAGCGTGTTTGCATTGGTGATTGAAAATCACTGATGGTCATGAGATGGGAAAATTGTGAACATCGCAGGCAGGTTAAGCAAGCATAGAGTGATCAGCCTCAGATTTGATGTGCACCTCAAAGATCCAGAAAAATGACAGCCAGCTAGGCACAGTGGTGTGTGCCTATAGTCCCAGCCACTTGAGAGGCTGAGGCAGGAAAGTCATGTGAGCCCAGGAGTTCAAGGCCAGAAGCAACACAGTGAGATCCTATGTCCAAAAAGAAAAAGAAAGAAAAAGAAAAAAGGAGGGGGGAGAAATGGCAGCATAATCTGCTTCCATTAGTTTAATTTCATCGTTTGTTTGTTTGTTTGTTTGTTTTGTATGGCACTGGGGATTGAAGCCAGGGGCATTCTACCTCTGAGCTATACCCCCAGTCTTATTGTATTATTATTATTATTATTAATTTTTTTTGCAGTACTGGGGATTGAACTCAGGGGCATTCTACCTCTGAGCTATACCCCCCAGCCCTATTTTTTATTCTTTATTTTGAAACTGGGTCTCACTAAGTTTCGGAGGGCCTCACTAGATAGCTGAGGCTGGCCGTGAACCCAGATCCTCTGGTCTCAGCCTCCCAAATGCTGGGATTACAAGTGTGTGCCACCACACCCGGCTTATTTTTATTTTTGAAACAGTCTCGCTGGGTTGATGACAGTCTCATTACTTACTGAGGTTGTCCTCGAACCTGTGATCCTCCTGTCTTAGCCTTCCATGTACTGGGATTGCAGTGTCAACTGCCATGCCCAGCTTTAATTTCATTATTCTGACAACCTCAGCTGGCATCATGAACCACACAGAAGTAAGAAGAAAACATGTAGGAGAGAAAATCCTGGGGTTCTTTTTTCTACAGATGTAATGCATATTTACAAATAAAAAAAAATAAAGTGAAGATAATAATAGTTCTTCATAGGATTTTTGTGATGAATAAATAAGATCATGCTTGGGAGGCTGAGACCAGAGGATCTGGGTTTGTGGCCAGCCTCAGCTACTTAGTGAGGCCCTCTGCAACTTAATGAGACCCTGTTTCAAAATAAAGAATAAACAATAGGGCTGGGGGTATAGCTTGGAGATAGAATGCCCCTGAGTTCAACCCCTAGTGCCACAAAAAAAGAAAAAAAAAAAAAAGAGATAATGTCTGTGTAACCTATAAGGTAGCATGCTACATCGTAGCTACTGTCATTATTGCTATGATGACATGGTAATATTTCTTAGTCCTTCTGGGTAATACTCCAGGCTCCTCCAATACTTATCATTTCCCAATGCCCTCTCCACCCTGAGAGGGCTAAATTCCATTCTTTGCTTTTTTTTTTTTTTTTAATTGTAAAAGTTAGCTTATGTACTGAAAACCACACGAACCATTCAGTCTACATTTTAATGAACAGTTTACAAAACACACATCTGTATGATCACCACTCATGTCAGGAAGCTGCTTGTATGTCGTGGTTTAACCCTCTGGTGCCGTCTTCCCCACCTGCCTCCCGTAGACCAAACCAGTGGCATTCGCCGTGCGTACGAACGTTGGCTACAATCCGTCTCCGGGGGATGAGGTGCCTGTGCAGGGAGTGGCCATCACCTTCGAGCCCAAGGACTTCCTGCACATCAAGGAGGTAGGGCCAGTGCTTGGCATTTGGAGGGAGGGCAGGCAGTGGGTACCAGGAAAGGGGCAGCTGGAACTCTAGTGGGAAAAAGCCTCCTGAGCCAAGCAGAATCTGCTGTGTGACCTTAAGACAAACCTCTCTACCTCTCTGAGTCTCTAATTTTTCACTGGCAAATGGGTGGTAATGCCTGGTCATTAGGCTGTTTGGAGGGTTTGCTCTGAGGCCTATAAGCAGAGTGGCAATGTGCTGGGAACACGGAAGTGTTTGCAGTGACTCCTGTGTGTCTACAGCAGGAGGAAGGGAGTGTCTCACCTCCTCTCTAAGGGAGGGGTATCCAGGGCCAGCGAGGATGCTGGTCCTGAAGTTATCTTGAGAACTGGGGGCTATCCTCAGAGGCTGGAGCCAGGGGTAAAGGCTTTGAGGATGCCGCCCTCCATCAGAGTGGGCAGATCTGGGTAGGTCCCTGGAGAGTGACTGCTAGCTTGCATCTTTAGTCTCCCTCTCGGTGGCCCTCACCCTACCTGCTGTTGTTTGCAGAAATACAACAATGACTGGTGGATTGGGCGGCTGGTGAAGGAGGGCTGCGAGGTTGGCTTCATCCCCAGCCCCGTCAAACTGGACAGCCTGCGACTGCTGCAGGAGCAGAAGCTCCGTCAGAACCGCCTCAGCTCCAGGTGCCTGGCCGGGGGCGGGCACTGCCAACCCCTGGGGCCCTGGGGCTGACCCTGGCCCCAGGGGACAGGGCCGTCACCAGGGGGGCTGGAGGACTCCCCAGGGTGCATCGTGTAATGGGACAAGATTCCCCCACACCTACGCCCCCGGCTTTGCTCACCCGCTCCCTTTGCCTCCCTGCCCACGCAGCAAGTCAGGTGACAACTCCAGCTCCAGCCTGGGAGACGTGGTGACTGGCACCCGCCGCCCCACACCCCCCGCCAGTGGTAAGAGCTGCCGCCAACCCAAGGGTGGGGGAGCTCCTGGGTGGGGTGGTCTCCCCACTGCCTGGCCCTCCTCCCCAGGTAGGAAGGACCCCAAATCTGAGTGCCCCAGACACACTCAGTGACACCCCCTCTGTGAAGGGTAGGACCCCCCTACTAGCTGGGCCTGTCGTGTCTCTCTCCCCCTATCTTTGGTAGCTCCATCTCTCTGCCTGCCCATCCCCCACCCCTCCCCGCCCCCATTCATTTCTCCCAGCCCTGTTCCATTCACCTCTTCTTCTTTCTTTTCCCCCCATCCATCCCTGTGTTCTGTACTGTGTCTCTGTGTCCACCTCACTCCTCACCCTGCCCCTCACCTCCCTCCTCTTCCCTGTCTTCTGACTCCGGTCCAGGTAATGAAATGACTAACTTAGCCTTTGAACTAGACCCCCTAGAGTTAGAGGAGGAGGAGGCAGAGCTGGGTGAGCAGAGCGGCTCTGCCAAGACTAGCATTAGCAGCGTCACCACCCCGCCGCCCTATGGCAAACGCATCCCCTTCTTTAAGAAGGTAATTCTTGCTGGGCTCTTGCAAGGTGTGGGGAGGGCTCAGGGCCCAGCTCTTTGGCAGGGAGAGGGGACTGGAGGGGGTCCAGGTGTGGTACCAGCCTGTCCTGCAGGCCTCAAAGCTTCCTGAGCTGGGCACATCCTTTTCTATGCAGAATGCCACCCTAATCTGCTCCCCAGGAAAGGCTGGTGCACCCCTCAGGGGCTGCCCCACCCTGAGGAAGCAGGTTCTGGTGGTGGTCAGGAGACCTGGCCTTTGCCCTTGCAAAGTGGAATGGGATGCTCCAGGGCATGCCCTACTCTGGCTGTGAAGAGGGGAAGGGAGTTGGCCCTCCTGCCCTGCCCGTCCCTAACTCCACTGGGGAGCACCAAGGGATCTGGCTGCAGAGCAGGATGTCAAGGGAACCCTTCAAAGGGTGCACTGGGGCAGGAGGCGGGCACCAAATTAGGGGCCGCCACTTTCTCTAGTTCTTTTCCAAGACCCAGAAGTGGGGGGGGGGTAGCGCTTGTCGAACTTTTCCCAAGTCCACTGGACTGCCTGTCAGATCTGCCTCCAGCTCGCCCTCGGCGCGGGGTCCGTCCCTTCTCTGGCTCTGTCTGTCACTAACACGCATGCCCTGTTATCTCTCCTGTCCGCCCGATCTCCCTCCCTCCTGCCCTGGCTCTTTCCTGGCCCCCTGCCCCCACCTGGGTGCCCTCCCTTCTCTCCTCCCCTCCCCTTTCCTGGCAATCTCTGGACCCAGCCAAACAGAAGCAGAAGTCGGTGAGTATCACAGCTTTCTGTGTCCCCCTTCCCACCCCTGGGGCGAGCTGGGAGACCTTCTAACATCCATTCCCATATCTGCCCCCCTTTCCCCACCCTTCCTGGTTCTCCCTGGCCATTCCTCCCCACCCCTTCCCTGATCACCGCATCTGGGCTCTGGGACCAGGGGGAGGAAAGGATGCATGGGGGAGCCTGGAGGCCGGGGAGAGGGGCTAATGCCGTCTCTACTCTGGGGTTTCCTCTCCCTGCTTCCCCCAGACAGAGCACGTGCCCCCCTATGACGTGGTGCCTTCGATGAGGCCCATCATCCTGGTGGGACCGTCGCTCAAGGGCTATGAGGTAGGCGTGCTAGAGGGGAGGTGACCCAGAGGGACCCAGACTACAGGGAACGCCCCGAGAAGGGCTCACATCCCCAGGATGTCTTCCCCAGAGGGCCACAGACCTTCAAAGGAAACCCCCAGAAGGGCCTGACCCATGGGAGATCCATTCAGAAGGGCCCAGAAACCCTGGAAGAGCCCACCTAGAAGGAGTCAGAGACGAGAGAGGCATCTCAGACCCAGAAGGGACCCCCACACCCCTACAGCGACCTCTACATCTCAGGAATTTCAAAAAAGTGGAATGTCAGGGCAGGGATTCCAGCAGCCCCACCTCCCAAGTGGCTTTAGTGTCTGACTTCTCCTCCCTCCCCAACCCCAGGTTACAGACATGATGCAGAAAGCTTTATTTGACTTCCTGAAGCATCGATTTGATGGCAGGTAAGACCCTGGAGCTGGCTCCCTGCTTCCACCATGACTGCTGCTGGGGGAGCAGGATGCCTTGAAGGACGACCCTGGGACTCTTGGACTGAGGGACAGGAGGCAGGCCTGGAGCCCAGAGAGTGGGCAGGCATCCTGGCTCCTGACCACCTCCCCTGCCTGTGCCCAGGATCTCCATCACTCGGGTGACGGCTGACATCTCCCTGGCTAAGCGCTCGGTCCTCAATAACCCCAGCAAACACATCATCATTGAGCGCTCCAACACGCGCTCCAGCCTGGGTGAGTCGGCGGCCGCCTTCACTCCCCTCTTCTGGGCCCCATGGGAGGTGCCAGAGGTGGTGGGCAGGAGGTCCCCGGCAGTGTTCCCTCCCCCCGCTGCCTCCTGGGGGCTGCCTTACACTCCCCCTCCCCACGGGCCCCCCAGCTGAGGTGCAGAGTGAGATCGAGCGGATCTTTGAGCTGGCCCGGACCCTTCAGTTGGTGGCTCTGGACGCTGACACCATCAACCACCCAGCGCAGCTCTCCAAGACCTCGCTGGCCCCCATCATTGTTTACATCAAGATCACCTCTCCCAAGGTGAGTGGGAGCTGGGGAGCTGGACCCCAGCCAGCAGCATGGCTTAAAGTAGTGCTTTTGGGTTTCTGGCACTGCTTACTATCTGAGTGACCTAATCTCCCCAAGCCTTAGTTTCCTTCTCTATAAAACCCATCACAGCTGGGCATAGTGGCGCACGCTTGTAATCCCAGTACTTGGGAGGCCGAAACAGGAGGATTGCATGTTCATGGCCAGCCTCAGCAACTTGTGAGGCCCTCCACAATTTAGTGAGACCCTGTTTCAAAATAAAGAATAAAATAGGGCTAGGGGTATAGCTCAGAGGTAGAATGCCCCTGGGTTCAATCTCCAGTACTACTAAATAAATAAATAAATAAATAAATAAATAAATAAATAAATATCCATCATATAGATACTGTAAAAATGTGACCTGGATGGGTATGGTGTTGCATACCTGTAATGCCAGTACTTGGGGGTGCTGAGACAGGAGGATCACAGGTTTGCAGCCAGCCTCAGTAGCTTAGTAAGGCCCTCCACAACTTACTGAGATCCTGTTTCAAACTGAAAAATAAAGCAGGGCTGAGGGTATAGCTCAGAGGTAGAATGGCCCTGGGTTCCATCCCCAATACTACAAAAAAAAAAAAAGAAGAAGAAAAAAGTGACCTAAAGCCAGTGGTGCATGCTTGTAATCCCAGTACTTGGGAGGCTGAGACAAGAGGATCACAGGTTCAAGGCCAGTCTCAGCTAGTTAGTGAGGCCCTCCGTAACTTAGTGAGACCCTGTCTCAAAATAAAGAATAAAAAAAGGACTGGAGGTATAGCTCAGAGGTAGAATGCCCCTGGGTTCAATTCCCAGTACCACACACACACACACACACACACACACACAAAGTGACCTAATATGCACTCAGCAAAGGATCTGGTGCATTATGCCTCTTTGTATATTAGCTGCTATTATTATTATTATTGGGGTCATGTAGGCCAGGCCCCTGTCTCCACTCTGGTTGATCTCTGATCGTTGGGCCAGAAAACTGGAAGAATTCTGTGCTTTTTGTCCCAGTGCCACCCAGCTACTTGGCAGTTGCAAGGTCTTTCCTGAATTCTGGTTTTAGCCCTTTTTTTGGTTGTACTGTCCTCATTTGGACTTTGAGAGGATATTGATGGGAAGACTGATTTACTTCTCTGTCATTTTGAGGTTCCATGAACTTTGCCTTCTAGATGTCAGTGGGGATTTGAGAAACATGAAGGACAGATTTAGGGGAAGGTTTTGAAGTTCAAAGGATTCAAATCCTTATTCTGGTTGGTTGGTATTATTTATTGTTGGTGGTGTGTTGTTTTTATCAAACTTGGGATTTGAGGGGAATTATTTAGTCTCTGAGCCTCAATTTCTTCACCTACAAAATGGGATTATAATCCCTCTGTGGAGTTATTATTTTTGGTGCTTGGGATTGAACCCAGGGCCTGACCCATGTTGAACATGTGCTCTACCACTGAGCTACACCCACAGCTTTCTTATGTTATTTTTGAGAGGTTTGGAGGTAAATGCTGTGAAAAGCTGCCAGGATAGCTTTGGCAACGAGTGGTGACAAATGTTTTCATTCCCTGATATCATCCTATGTGCTGAACACCCTGGGCAAGTTACTCAATCTTTCTGAGTCCTAAATTTCTTTCTTTCTTTTTTTTTTCCCAGTACTGGGTATTGAACCCAAAGGCATTCTACCTCTAAGCTATACCCCTAGCCCAATTTTATTTTATTCTTTGGTACTGGAGATTGAACCCAGGGATGGGATATTTTACCTCCCAGCTATATCCCTATCCCCAACCTTTTTTTTTTTTTTTTTTTTTTGCGGTACTGGGGATTGAATCCAGGGGCATTCTACCTCTGAGCTACACCCCCAGTCCTACTTTTTATTTATTTTGAAACAGTCTCAGTAAGTTGCCAAGGGGCTCACTAAGTAGTTGAGGCTGGCCTCGAACTTGTGATCCTCCTATCTCACCTTCCTAAGTACTGGGATTACAAAGTGTACCACCACACCCTAACCTTTTTAATCCCCAATCTTTTTAATTTTTTGTTTGTTTGTTTTGAGATAATGTCTCACTAGGTTGCTGTGGCTGGTCTTGAACTAGTGATCTTCCTGTCTCAGCTTCCCAAGTCCTGGGATTATAGGCATGTACCACCATGTCCAGCCTTATTTTATTTATTTATTTATTTTTTTGTGTGGCACTGGGGATTGAACTCAGAGGCATTCTACCTCTGAGCTACACCCTCAGCCCTATTTTT
Source organism: Graphiurus murinus (assembly GCA_004027655.1). NCBI lineage: Eukaryota > Metazoa > Chordata > Mammalia > Rodentia > Gliridae > Graphiurus > Graphiurus murinus. The sequence continues at coordinate 12,277 of PVLC010044078.1, forward strand.
T
>PVLC010044079.1:0-12300 GCA_004027655.1 Graphiurus murinus
CACGCTTGTAATCCCAGCATTCGGGAGGCTGAGACCGGAGGATCCGGGTTCGCGGCCAGCCTCAGCTACCTAGTGAGGCACTCCGCAACTTAGTGAGACTCGGTTTCAAAATAAAGAATAAAAAATAGGGCTGGGGGTATACCTCGGAGGTAGAATGCCTCTGAGTTCAATCCCCAGTACCGCAAAAAAAAAAAAAAAAAAAAAAAAAAATCCCTGTGACTGGTTATTGTATTAAAGAGGTGAAAGTCAAGCACCAGAAAAAACAAGTTAACTTTTCAAACAAGGGAGTCTTGGTGGGCAAGTATGGCAGATTGGAGACATTTTCCTGTCTTGAGGAGTTTGCTCATGAACTAAGTGAATGGACAGTTCTCCTTCTGGTCCTCAGATGATGGTGAGAAGCATCTTCCTGTTCCTGGACCGCACGTATGTCCTGCAGAACTCCATGCTGCCTTCTATCTGGTGAGTGCCGGGACACCGCCACTGAAGCTTTCTTCTACCTCTTCAGGGCCAGTATGGCAGGGTGCGACTTAGGTCAACCAGGGTCGTAGATCCAAGCGCAGGGTCCAGTGGGTGTTGATGTGGATGCCCGGGCCTTTGTCAGGAGACTGGGCAGGTCTGGGCCGGGGGTGCTCAGGGGTGCTGTGCAGACTACTGGCCCAGCGGCATACGTTCCGCAGGTCTCGGAAGCACCTAGACCTGAGGACACTCTGCTTGCCCGAAGTGAGAGTAAAGACCAAGGGGCTCTGCTCTCTCTCTCGTAGCTTCACTTTGAGCCTGGACCAGCTCTTCCAGTGCTCTAGCCTAACCCTAAAGGTATTATACTGCCAGGGTGTGAGTCCTGCACGGCGCTGTGGAGCGCCACCCTGCGTAGCTTGCTTGCCTGCCCAGGTCTCTGCTGGCCTGCTGACTGGCAGCAGACAGGGCCTGCCTGGCCTCCTGGGCACAGACCCACCCTGCAGGCCCAGTCCTGTGTGAGGCCTACTATCTCAGCCCTTGCTTCTTACCCTGCCTCTTGCAGGGGCTGTGTAAGTTGGGAGCCCCTCCCCATCAGCTTTCCTAACCAGCGCTCCTCCCACAGCCCCACTTGAAGCCTGTCTGACATGGCCTCTGATTCGTAAATAAAAGTGATGCTGCACTCTCTCCTGGCACCACGTTCTTCCAGAGAGCTTGCTCCCCTGCCTCCTCCCTGTCCTGAGGCCCCACTAAGGCAGTGTGGTTTCTGCTTTCCCCAACTGGAGCCTGCTCCTGCCCCAGCTGTCAGTGGCTGAGTTACCAGATCAGCAAACACTTGCTTATCAGCATTCTACATACCCCAGGGGCCGTGCAGCATGCAGGCCGAACTCCCCTTGCTGAAGTTGACGTCCTGTCATTTCTCTTGTGTGTAGAGAAACAACAGGCTGGTACAAATGATAATAGCCAATAGCAGAGTGTTTCCTGTGTCAGAAAGTTGCTCCTGGGCCTCTTTCCCCAGAACAGCTGTGAGATCATCGTCCCCATTTTATACAGAGGCAGAGAGCAACTTCCTGTGTTGTCAGGCACTGGCTTCCAAACTCTTGATTCATAGTTTATAACACAACGGTGTCACGTAAGCCATAAGCATTGTTCACAATAAGCTAGCACCACCAGTCCACTGCTGGGTGGCAGAGCTGAAGAGAAGCCAGCACGCAAGAGCCCCAGCTGCTGTGTGTGGGCAGGGAAGGCAGCTGAGCCGGGTGCCTGAGGGGGCAGCGGAGAGCAAGAAGCAGAGCATTCAGGGGCTGAGTGTCCGCTGCTGTGGACAGTGAGGGCAGGGGCGCTCTAGTGGAGACTCCACCCTTCCTGAGCCGTGTGCACCAGTGCTTCCAATCCTCTTAGGGGCCTGAGCTCATACAGTTGACCCTCATCTCACAGTGAAGGGAGTTAAGTTCCCTGTCCAGGATCACAGCGAGTTATCAGGGCTTGTGTGAGCCCACACGGTTCACCGTGGCCCTTTACTGCTCCACCTGAGATGCACAGTATACCTCTGGCACTCCAGGGTTCACTGGGGCAGTGTTGTGCAACGGGGAGGGGCCTCTCCATGCCAGGCGGGGCTCCCTAGGACCCTGTGCACACCTCTACTGCCCCCACCAACATTGCCTGTGCCTGTCACTGGGCAGCCCACTGCCGCCCTGGCAGTGCCAGTCAGGGTGCCTGCAGGGGCCGGCCTCCATTTTCTGTCCTGTCCTTTACGAGGGCTTTGCAGTTAGGGCTCCACGAAGTTCTGAATATAGAGGTGGTCGTCGCTGGAGGTGTGGACAATCTCTGGCAGCTGAGTGATCTTCCCCAGAGTCCAGCCATGAGCTGAGGAAGCAGATGAACTCAACCTTGCCATTTGAATCTCTTCTCTGTGGGAAGGACCAAATACAGGAGGGTGCCGCTGGGGTGGCAGAGGGGAGAGGACCCAGGGTCGGAGGGCACTGAGCAATGCGGTGTGATTCACGCAGGCCCTGTGCCTCCACAGGAATCACACCTTCCTCCAGGAAGGCCAGGTGAGCCGTGCACAGAGCCAGCAGGTGTGCGCTGTACCACTGGGTTGTCAGGCATATGTGTGACCTGGGCTCTTAGCGCCTCCTCTTCAGTGGTCAGCTTGATCTTCCCTTCTGCAGGGCAGAAATCATTAGGCATCCTGGACTGGCCAAAAAGAGTACTTCTCAAGATGGGCGCAGTAGTGGGTGCTTGTTATCTTGGTAATTGGAAGGCTGAGACTGGAGGATTGTAGGTTCAAGGTCAGCCTCAGCAAATTGAGACTGCTTCAAAATAAAATAGAGGTGGATGTAACTCAAAGGCAAAATGCCCTTGGGCTCAATCCCTACTACCAAATAAACAAAAAGAAGACTTAAGACTTGGGTACAGAGAATTGGCAGAGTGTCTTGGGTGAGACTCGTGGCAGAGCTTCAGAGGAGTAAAATGAAATCCCATGGGTTTTTGTTCTGTGTCCAGGGACATGGGGCTGGAGCTGTTTAGAAACCATATCATCAGTGACAAGATGGTTCAGAGCAAGACCATCGATGGAATCCTGCTGCTGATCGAGCGAGAGCGAAGCGGGGAAGCTGTGGACCGGAGCCTGCTGCGGAGCTTGCTGGGCATGCTCTCAGACCTGCAGGTGAGGTCACCTGCTCACCTCTCAGTGTCAATGGCCGTGCCCCGCCCCACCCCGCAAAGCTCATGCATGCAGCAGGTATAAGCACAGGCAGTGAAATGGTAAAGGTGTTAGTGGGAAGGACAGGAGGGTCTTTCTAATCCCTGAAGAGGGAATGACTCTTAGACTAACAGTGCACCAGTAGCCACATAAGAGACTGAGAAACACAATGATGTCAAAATGCTACTTTTTAATAGAAAAACACCATAACAAAGATAGAATCAGGTGACAAACTGGAAAGAAATACTGGCTGCACATAAAAAGACAAAGGGCTGAACCTGTTAGTGTCCTGAGCCTTCGCAGACAGGGGCCCCCGAACATCCCAAGGTGAAGGGCCCTGGGGACCGCAGAGCTCCGCAGCTGGGTGCTGGTCACCGGCCGCTGGAGCAGGGTCGCCACTGCTGTCTGCCTGTTTGGAAGGCAGGCGTCTCTGCGGAAATTGCTCCCTAACTGTTCATTTCTTAGGTATATAAAGATTCATTTGAATCGAAATTTTTGGAAGAGACTAACTGCTTATATGCTGCAGAAGGCCAAAGATTAATGCAAGAGAGAGAGGTAAGACAATGAAATGTTTCTGAATTGTCTGTTCTGTTTCTCTGGACGTGCTTCTCCATGTACCTTCCCAGTGCTTTATCTTCTCATACACCCAGACATCTGAAGTCTGAAATCTGCAGTCTAACTAAAATCTCCAGCAAGGAGCTTAATTCTCATGATCATAACAGTTTAATTTCTTTCGCATAACTTAGAAATTATTAATTTGTCCTCTCCCTGCTGATAAAAACCCAATAAAAAGCAGGCATGGTGAAGCTTGCCCATAATCCCAGTACTTAGGAGACTAAGAAAGAAGAATGCAGGTTTGAAGCCAGCTTCAGCAACTTAGTGAGAATCTCAGCAACTTAGCAAGAACCTGTTTCCAAATAAAAAACAAAATCTGCCTGGGGGTATAATCTAGAGATAGAAGACCCCTGGGTTCAATCTCTGGCACCACAAAATAATAACAATAATAATAATGTTTCTGAAATAACAAAGGCACTCAAGTTTTAGCAAAAGGATGAAGAATAAATCCTAAATATGAAAGATAATATCTATCAAAAATTCTCATCTGAGCCGGGCGTGGTGGCGCACGATTGTAATCCCAGCACTTGGGAGGCTAAGACAGGAGGATCCCAGTTTGCAGCCAGCTTCAGCTACTTAGTGAGGCCCTCTGCAACTTAGACCCTGTTTGAAAATAAAGAATAAAAAATAGGACTGGGGGTGTAGCTCGGAGGTAGAATGCCTCTGGGTTCAATCCCCAGTACTGCAAAAAAAAAAAAAAAAAAAATTCATCTTTGGGAAGAAATTCCCCCTAAAATCCATGTGAAAAAGCATGTGTAGCCAGGTGTGGTGGCACAAGCTTGTAATCCCAGTTCTTGGAGGATCCCAGTTTCTCGGCCAGCCTCAGTTACTTAGTGAGATCCTGTTTGAAAATAAAAAATAGGGCTGAGGATGTAGCTCAGCGGTAGAATGCCCCTGGGTTAAATCCCCAGTACGGCACACGCATAAAAGTATGTGTAGTACTAAAGTGAACCCCAAACCTGATAACCTGCTAGAGCACAGCCCCTAACCTTGGTTCCCAAATCCTGGTTTGGAGAGGAATTTTACATAAAATACAGGCCTGGCTACAGCCCTGTCATTCTTTGAGATATCTGTGGCCGTGCCTGTGGTTGAGTCTGCTGGCCAGCTGTGTGCAGGAGTGGGGTTGCCAGCAGCTCAGTGCCCTCCCCTCAGGAGCCAGTGTTCAGCAGTGAGTGCACCCTGGGCCTTGTCTAGAGGTGACGTCACCTCCACACACACTGCCCACCCATCACCATTGTTGAGATGCGACTCCAGTATATTGTGTATCCTGCTCTCCTGCTGTGTGTGTGTGTGTGTGTGTGTGTGTGTGTGTGTGTAGTACTGGAGATTGAACCTAGGGGTATTCAAGATTCATGCTGGTGTGTGTGTGTGTGTATGTGTGTGTGTGTGTGAGAGAGAGAGAGAAAATGTGTGTTTTACTAGGGATGGAATCCCAGGGTATTATACCTCCATTTTATTTTTTGTTTGGAAACAGGGTCTCACTAGGTTGCTGAGAGTCTTGCTACACTGCTGAGGCTGGCCTTGAACCTGATCCTCCTGTCTTAGCCTCCTAAGTACTGGGATTATAGGTATGTGCCAGAGTGCCCGGCTTATTTTTTGTTTTGAAACAGGGTCTCACTCAGTTGCTGGGGCTGGCCTTGAGCCTTCGGTCCTCCTGACTAGACCTCCCGTGTACTGAGATGTGTGCATTACAGGTGTGCTCCACCATGCCTGGCTATATTCTGTTTCTTAAGAAATTTTATAGAATTCCAGTTTCTTGGTTAACGTCAAGAATCTTATCGTTACTCTTGTGTTTAACGTTTCCTTTGGAAGGTTCCCGAGTATCTTAACCATGTGAGCAAGCGTCTAGAAGAAGAAGGAGACCGAGTGATCACGTATCTGGACCACAGTACCCAGTGAGTCCTGCTCATTTGTTGCTTCGGAGGCTTTCCGAGCTGGGCCTTGCTGTTCCTTCCTGGCTTTTGTTACCATTATTCATCACTTTTTTTTTTTTTTTTTTTTTTTTTTTTGCGGTACTGTGGGTTGAAGTCAGGGGCATTCTACCTCCGAGCTACACCCCCAGCCCTATTTTTTATTCTTTATTTTGAAACCGGGTCTCTAAGTTGCGGAGTTCCTCACAAGGTAGCTGAGGCTGTCCGAGAACCCGGATCCTCCAGTCTCAGCCTCCCGAATGCTGGGATTACAAGCGTGCGCCACCACGCCTGGCTTAGATGCTTCATTTATGATACTGTTATTTTCTTTTCTCCTTCCTTCCTTCCGTCCATCCATCCGTCATTTGTGATACTGTGGATTGAACCCGGGGCATTCTACCACTGAGCTACACCCCAGCCTCTTTTTATTTTTTATTTGGAGATAGGTCTCACTAGGTAACCACATGCAGGGCTGAAGCCTTTGGTCCTCTTGCCTGTCTCAGCCTCCCAAGTCCTGGGATTATAGGCGTGTGCCACAGTACCTGGCTTTTCCATCATTTTGTTTGGTTGATGAATAGCTAGGAAAAGGGGAGAGAGTGAGTGCCCCTGCCAGGCAAGCAGCACTTCCTGCTGTGAGGAGCAGGAAGAGCGGAGGCCGGGGCATGGCAGGAAGGGACAGACATGATAACCCCTTGGGGAGGGCCGGCCAGGAGGAAAGCAGGCCACAGGATCCCATCAGGAATGGGACGAGACTAGAGGGAAGACAACCTGTGAGAAGGTGCCGCCGTGTTGAAGCATGCCACCTGCAAGACGCCCTGGGTCCCGGGTGTCTATCGCAGCGCCCACTGGACGAGGACGGCGAGGCTGGAATTGTAACACTCAGTGTTCCGGGTGTGCAACCGGGGATGGAGTGTCTCCTGCCTTTCTCCATCGGGCTGTTGTGAGATTAAATAAGGTGTGCACTGGCCAGGCGTGGTGGCGCACGCTTGTGGTCCCTGAACTTGGGAGGCTGAGACCGCAGGATCCGGGTTCGCGGCCAGCCTCAGCTACTTAGGCCCTCCGCAACTTAGGGAGACCCTGTTTCAAAATAAACCATAAAATAGGGCTGGGGGTGTAGCTCGGAGGTGGAATATCCCTGGGTTCAATCCCCAGTACCGCAAAAAAGAAAAAAAAAGTGCACTGAAGGAGGTCTTTATCAACTATAAAATTAATAATACTTTGAATAAAACGGATATTCCGGTCTTCTGAAAAGAACCTCCCTCCCCCCCCAAAAAAAAAAAAAAAAAAACAGAGTCAAGTTGTCAGTAACAAGACAAAGCCAGGAAAATGACTTTTGTGTCCTCTGTGAATGTGCCCGTCACACTTGCTAAGCTCCGTATTTTCAGACGCTGTGTTCTTTCTGGGTGACACTTGTGCAGCTCAGACCTCGGCTGGGAGGGCAGCTGTGACGAGCTGGCTCTTGCTCAGTGAAGATGGGAGGACGCAGGCAGCATGGAGTCATCGTGGGTCTCACGGTGCTTGGGGCAGAGAGGGAGGGGCGTGGGCAGAAGAGTCTGGCCAGATCTCCAGGGCCACCACGGCTTCTTATCATCGAAGGCCAGGGGAGCCCACCAGGCTGTGGCACGAAGCCCCACGAGGCATGGGGTGTGGACGGCCATGGAGGGGGCAGCCCTGAACTCTGAGGGGAGAGATACCTCATCACAGAAAACTCCCACCAGTGCACCCAGAGCAGGCTGCTGTGGGCTCCACCCTGCTCAACTGTGTGCAGCTCAGGAAGCATCCACAGGTGGCCATGAGTGCCGAGCGGTGGACAGCACAGCTGACAGTGGAGTGTCACCCTCAATGCTCCTGACTGCTGTGACCAGGACCCACCTGTGGTCCCGTTTATGACGTTCTACAGATTGTGTTTAGAAAGGCCTCGGAGCCGGGCCTGGTGGCGCACGCTTGTAATCCCAGCATTCGGGAGGCTGAGACCAGAGGATCTGGGTTCGAGGCCAGCCTCAGCTACCTAGTGAGGCACTCCGCAACTTAGTGAGACCCTGTTTCAAAATAAAGAATAAAAAAATAGGGCTGGGGGTATAGCTCAGAGGTGGAATGCCTCTGAGTTCAATCCTCAGTACGGAAAAAAAAGAAAAGAAAAAAAAAAAAATAGAAAGGCCTCGGAAGCCGAGTGTGGTGGCGCACGCTTGTAATCTCAGCATTTGGGAGACTGAGACTGGAGGATCCAGGTTCACGTATGGGCCAGCCTCAGCTGCTTAATGAGGCACTCTGCAACTTAGTAAGACCCTGTTTCAAAATAAAGAATTAAAAAAATATGGCTGGGGCTGTAGCTCCGAGGTAGAATGCCCCCAGGTTCCATCCCCAGTACTGAGGCAGGCCTCGGAGTCCTTGGCAGAAGTCGGCATCATGGGGGCTGAGGAGACCCTCACCCTCCAGCCTCTGACCCACTGGCCCACCGTGAGCTGCCTGTCGGAGCGTCCGCTCACCCGTCTTTGTCTGCTAACTGGTCTCTCTTTTACTATTTCTGATGCTTATTCTTCTTTGCCTTTATAGGAAACCACTGATTGCTTGTGTGGAGAAACAGTTATTGGGCGAACATTTGACAGCAATTCTACAGAAAGGTAGATTTTTCTAATCCATGTGAATTACACTGAATGCAAGCTGGGCATGGTGGCTCATGCCGGTAATCCCAGTACTTGGGAGGCTGAGACAGGACAATCGCAGGTTCAAGGGTAGCCTTAGCAAGTATTGAGACTTATCAACCTAGCAAAACCCTCTTTTAAAATAAAAATAAAGCCGGGCGTGGTGGCGCACGCTTGTAATCCCAGCATTCGGGAGGCTGAGACCGGAGGATCCAGGTTCGCGGTCAGCCTCAACTACCTAGTGAGGCACTCCGCAACTTAGTGAGACTCGGTTTCAAAATAAAGAATAAAAAATAGGGCTGGGGGTATAGCTCGGAGGTAGAATGCCCCTGAGTTCAATCCCCAGTACCGAAAAAAAAGATAAAATAAAATAAAAATAAAATAGGCCTAGGGGTGTAGTTGGAGGTAGAATGCCCCTGGGTTTAATCTCCAGTACCACACACACACACACACACACACACACACACACACAAATCAATACAAATCATTAACTCATTAGGAAGTGAAACAGCATACACAGCAATGTTAGGACATTTGTTACTTTCATGAGATAATCATTAAAAATTTTCTCTAGGGCCGGGCGTGGTGGCGCACGCTTGTAATCCCAGCATTCGGGAGGCTGAGACCGGAGGACCCGGGTTCGCGGCCAGTCTCAGCTACCTAGTGAGGCACTCCGCAACTCAGTGAAACTCGGTTTCAAAAATAAAGAATAAAAAATAGGGCTGGGGGTATAGCTAGGAGGTAGAATGCCCCTGAGTTCAATCCCCAGTACCGCAAAAAAAAAAAAAATTTTTTTTCTCTAGGGAGCCGGGCATGGTGGCGCACGCTTGTAATCCCAGCATTTGGGAGGCTGAGACTGGAGGATCCGGGTTCGAGGCCAGCCTCAGCTACCTAGTGAGGCACTCCGCAACTTAGTGAGACCGTTTCAAAATAAAGAATGAAAAATAGGGCTGGGGGTGTAGCTCGAAGGTAGAATGCCCCTGAGTTCAATCCCCAGTACCGCAAAAAAAAAAATTTTCTGTAGGGAACATATTAGCCGCTGAGGGAATAATAAGTAGTTGTGAGAAAAGGGATAAGCATCTACTGCTACAGCCCCTGAAATGCCCTCCAGGCTGGAAGACCGTGGCAGCCTCTGGGCCGCAGACACACGGACACGTGGAGTGTGCTCACAGCAGCCCGTGGAGTGGAAGCAGCTGCCAGTGTGAAAGCTGGGCCAACACGCACCCTGACCCAGGTGGCAGTCGGGAGCTTTGCCAAGTGTGGACGTGTGCTCACACAGACCGTCAAATGTCCACAACCTGAGCCATAGCCCACATAGGCAGAGGGCTTGCGCCTCTCCCTTTTTGCTTAGAAAGTACAGGGTGCGTTTAACCTTGCCTTTGACCTCACATTACGCCACTGAAGCTGAATTGAAAGCAGCTCGGCGTGGCCATGACGCAGCTTCTTGCGGCCCGTGCTCTACACGGTGCTGCCCTGCTCAGCTTCATCTCTCACCTCCAGAGTGGGTGTGATTCCCTGGAGATTACGATGAGCACAGTCTAGCCTTTGTGACACTGAAGTGCTTCGTGTCACTTTCTGTAACTCGAGTGCCCTGCATCACCATTCAAAAACCTTTGGATGTGCTGGGAAACTGCAGCCTCTCTCAGGCTACGGGCCATCTGAAGTTTAGTTCTGGACGGCCCCGTGTTGTGCCCATGCTTTGAGTTCTGCTCTGCTACTCAGTAGTGTTCTCCTTAATTTGTGTGTAAAAATGGGACCTTCAGGGCAAGCAGAGTAAAGCCAAAGGGGAAGAGAATTCATACCGAGCATTTGCTGTCACACAAGGCTGTGCTTCATGCACACTTTTAGTCCTAGAACCATCCTGGGAGGTCATTATCCCCATGTTACCATAAGAAGACGGAGACTCAACAGCTTGATAGTAGTGCCTGTATCCCGTGCTTGTAAGTGAAGAGCCAGAGTTCCAATCTGGATGTGTTTTCTTTTTTTTTTTTTTTTTTTTTTTTTGCGGTACTGGGGATTGAACTCAGGGGCGTTCTACCTCCTAGCTATACCCCCAGCCCTATTTTTTATTCTTTATTTTGAAACCGAGTCTCACTAAGTTGCGGAATGCCTCACTAGGTCGCTGAGGCTGGCCACGAACCCGGATCCTCCGGTCTCAGCCTCCCGAATGCTGGGATTACAAGCGTGCGCCACCACGCCCGGCTTGGATGTGTTTTCTTATACCCCGTAAAAACCTGCACAGCTGGTATATTCTTATGCAAATGAGGACTTACTTACTGTCCACCTAAAAACAAGTGTGTTCAAAATTTGTATCAGGTGTTTATTTTATTTAATTATTATTTATTTGTTTGTGATACTGGGGATTGAACCTAGGGGCATTCTACCTCTGAGCTATACCCGCAGCCCTATTTCATTTATTTATTTTGAAACAGTGTTTCACTAGGTTGTTGAAAGTCTCACTGCTTGATAAGGCTGTCCTCAAACCTACGATCCCCCTGTCTCAGCCTTCTCAAAAGTACTGGGATTACAGGCATGGTGGTGCATGCCTGTAATCTGAGTACTCGGGAGGCTGAAACAAGGGGTTCACAGGTTCAAAGCTAGCCTTAACAACTTAGCAAGGCCCTCTGAAACTTTGTGAGACCCTGTTTCAGAGTAGAAGCCAGGAGTGGTGGAACAGGTTTGAGACCAGCCTTGGCAAGTTAGTGAGACTCTCAGCAACCTAGCAAGACCCTGTTCCAAAATTTAAAAAGCCAGGTGTGGTGGTACATGTCTATAATCCCAGTACTTGGGAGGCTGAAACAGGACGATTACCAGTTTGAGGCCAGCCTTAGCAACTCATTGAGACCTTGTTTCAAAATAAAAAATAAAACAGTGCTCGGGGTTTGACTCAAAGGGAGAATGCCCCTGAGTTTAATTTCTAGTACAGTAAGAAGAAGAAGAAGCAGCTGAGCTAAGCGTGTTGGTACGTGCTTGTAATCCCAGTACTTGGGAGGCTGAGACAGGAGGATCACAGATTCGCAGCCAGTCTCAGCAACTTGTGAGACCTTCTGCAACTTAGTAAGACCCTGTTTCAAAGTAAAGGATTCAAAAATTGGGTTGAGGGTATAACTCAGAGGTAGAAGGACCCTGGATTCCATCCTCAGTATCACAAAAATGAATGAATGAGGTGAGCATAGTGCCACACACCTATTATCCTGGTATTTGGGAGGCTGAGATGGGATCCCAGGTTCACAGCCAGCCTCAGCAACTTAGTGAGGCCTTCTGCAACTTAGAGAGACCCTGTTTCAAACATAAAGAATAAAAATTAGGGCTCGGGTGTAGCCCAGAGATAGAATGCCCCCCTAAGTTCAATCCCCAGTACCACAAAAAAGGAGGGACCAGGGATATAGCTTAGGGGTAGAATGCCTCTGGGTTCAATCCCCAGTAAAACACACACACACGCCCGCGTGCGCGCTATATTAAATACTTCAAATATGTGGGGATTTTTGGTACTGAAGGTTGAACCCCAGAAGCATTCTATCTCTGAGCTACACCCACAGCACCATTTTATTTTGAAACAGTGTCCCACTAAGTTACCAAGGGACTTTTTACTAAATTGCTGGTGCTAGTCTCAAACTTGCAATCCCCCGTCTCAGCATCCTAAGTACTGGGATTACAAGTATATGCCAACACACTCAGCTTCAAAGTATCTTATAACGTTATTTTTATCAGTTTTATTGTGTGAGAATTAAAATAACTAAAAATTAGATTTGATAGCTTATCATTTAGGAAATACATTTTCTTACTAATGGACTAAACCAGTAAAAACTTGGATCATGAGCCGGGCATGGTGGCGCACGCTTGTAATCCCAACATTTGGGTGGCTGAGACGGGAGGATCCAGGTTTGTGGCCAGCCTCAGCTACCTAGTAAGACACTCCACAACTTAGTGAGACCCTGTTTCTTTCTTTCTTTTTTTTTTTTTTTTTTTTTTTTTT